>NAOQ01000330.1:5726-17673 GCA_002751075.1 Ichthyophonus hoferi
GATTTAGCCATAATTATTTAATATTATTAGCAATTACTACTGCACATGTAGTCTGGGAAAATACTTGGTGCGACCTATTGGTGTTAAATGGCAATTCAAAATGATCGATTGAAATTGAATTAGCCAAAGTTAGAGGTCTTGTTTATAAAATAAACCAACCATTTCAGACGTTGTGTTTTAGTCCTGATAACACATTGTTTGGTCATCTTGCCTAAGACCCGTCCTGCTTACTTGTTTATAAATAATAAACATATCTAAACATATCTGTACTTCGTATATGCAAAAGAGCAGGTTTAAGCGCCTCTTAATTCGGTATTCTCTCTACTTCTAAACGAATGTAGATCACAAGAACACGCCTGTCTCTACTCATTATTCCCAAAAGTCTTGAACTATAATTATTGATTATAGTAATTTGCGGTAGTTCTGGTGACTTGTCCATAGGCTCCAGTTAGGTGTTGTTTGAAAGTGTCTCTTGCTAGAGTTAGTAATAAAAGCAGCTCTTAGCTCTGATTCGCTTTCAATTAAAGGTTGAGACGGGTATGATGTAAGAAGTGTGTATGTTGGTTCTATTCTTAGCTGTCCATAGTAGCTAAAAATACGTGTTATTTGAAGAGGGATTCCTACCTTAATACGCTTAGGTGCGATTGCAGTAATAATGCAATGTGAACAATTAGAGGTACTAAGGTTAGGTATGCGTAATAAATATTATTACTATCGAAAGTAATTAAATATTTGTAATAACTATTACATATATAGTAGCTGAAATATAGTTGGTGTAATTTGGACCTAAATGAGTCAAGTTTATAAGGAACAAATCCTGTTTATAGATTTCAGATACATTACAATACATTATTCTTCTTTTTCTTTTTTGAAATTTTTAAACATTTTTATTTGATTCACAAGCATACAGTATTTTGTAATATACTCTCTTTATGTCTATAATTATCTGACATGTTAAAAAAATGCTAATTCGCCATTAAAACCATTAATTATCGCGCCGATTCTATTGTAATAAAATATAATAAAAGCAAAAAAAAACAAAAAAATGTATCTATTTATCATTACAGTCCGCAATTATATCACATAGCTTTAAAAATCAATCAAAAACATTGGTTCAAAACACGAGAGGAAAAGAAGGCCGATTTGTCCATCTATTACAAATAGATTTGCATATCAACCCAGTTGATTATCTGGATTAAAACATAGCCATGATATCATGTCATCCCATCATATATATGAACCTTACATAGCCTTACTTAGTCTAGGGTATGCAGTGCCAATACTATGCTACCCTATATGCCCTGTTTGTTTAGCTTGATAGATCTCTTTTCATTTTCATAGCTAGGAGTTTCTCAAACTTGACAGCCAATCTTTCATTTGTGTTTGATAGCATGTTAAGCTCTGCATTGACATTTGAATTTTGCTTTTTAAGAAATCGAATCTTGGATATGGCATCCGTTATTACGTTCCGTTTGCATAACTTTCCTGGAAGCATCTTTTTCGAAATGCTGACAGATGAAAGGAGTTCAAATGCTTCATTTAAATTCTTCCTCCGTTTCCTCTCCAATACATTATGAATATGCTTGTTTCTCTCGCGCGGCTCGGATTGATCGGATTGATCGAGGTTAACTAGACTTCCTATACTTCCTAGACTTGTCTGCTTGGCGGAGTGATTAGTTTTTGGTAGATAGTATATCAGTGTGCTTCTTGTAGTAATAAGATGCTACATTTATGGCAGAGTAAATCTTTGTAAGTTCATATCCAGAGAATTTTGATCAAGAAAGTTACATGTAATAAGGTAATTATATAAGTTTATATAAGCTGTAACTATATATATATATATGGGATTGCAGTATGCACTGTCTCACTTAGTGATTGTGATTTATTTGGGTTTAAAAGGGGAAATAAATGAAAAACTAGGACAGGTTTACAATATTCGTAAACAATACTAACAATACAGAGTTCAAAACATAATTAATTGTCATTGGAAAAACATACCTAGAAATGAAGAGAAAGATACTAATAAGAAGTAAAGAAAAAATGTAGATATAAATATATATATATATATATATAAATTAAATGATATATAATATTTAATATATGCTAATGGCAGACATATATCTCAAAATAAATGCCTTACTACAGTTTTTAACTGACAATAATAATAATACCTCAAAATATATACATCAAATTTAAATAAACAACACGAAAAAACGCCGAAAAGAGTAGAAAAAATGCAAAAAAACATTGGCTTAAGATACAATATATAAAAATATGGGTTCTTACCGTTGTTTGAAGTGCTGGTGTAGTATAGTTGCTAAGATCTGGTTGTATAGGTAGGGGGAAATGTGGATGGGATAGCTCTGGCATAAGAGAGTCCAAGGGCATGTGATGAGGCAAGAATTGTGCATGGGGGGACATGCGAGGCTCAGGTAGGTCCATGTTCAGAGGAAGAGGCAAGGCATGTTCACTTACATTCTGTGGCGTGTGATATAATATATGTTGTAGATGATCGTCGGGGGATTGCTCTGCCACTGTGTCTGAACAGGTTGGCCGAGAGCAGACTCCACTTTGTAAAATAGTTTTCAGCGCATTTTGTATATTTACATTGGTACTTTGGTAAAGACTATTAATACCATTAATGTTTTGAACATGGTGGGTGAATTGAACAATCTCTTCTTGAGTAATAGGATCCATATGATTGACAAATGTGGATTTGGTACAAGTGGAACCACGGGGGTCATAATAATTTAACCCAACTCGATTAATCTCAGTACTACTAGGCATCATAGATGAAATGATACACGGAGAATCAAAAGGTGTACATGGCTCGCTTATGCAGGGGGTTGTAAGAGGTGTATTGTAAAAACTCATTTCGTTATTGTGGTAAGAAAGAAGGTCATCTAGGGTGGAGTCAAATGGTCGGGTGGAATAGCTGTATTCTTTGTGTCTATTTGACAGTGATTCCTGTATTTTAGAGGATCCGTGATCCAACATGCCTAGCATGGCAAATGATACTGAGCCAACTTCATTCATGTTTCTTCTTCAATTGTCATCAAACAATCTATATTGGCTCTATGCATAAATAACTGTATGTAAATAGTCATATATCCTGCTACGGGTTCCTATCGCTTCAGTTCCTTGCTAGTTAACCTACGTATGCTATGTATCTCCGTTACACGCTTCCAAGTTTTTGTATTTATTTTCGTTCATATAGAGTAATAGCTATAGAATTATTACCGTAATACAGTTATAAGTATAGTCATAAAGTACAAAAAAGGCATACATCAACAAACCTCTGGTGTTCGACTGATAGTGAAAATAACCGGGACAATCGTTTTAGCCCAAGTAATCTGCAGTTTAAGTGGTGCGTGTTGTTTATTGGAGACGAAAACATCCACATGAACTACTATCCAATCATTTGATTGATTTCTTTCTGTTCAGTGGCTTGCCAATAGTTTGAATCTATATGACTATATTGTACTGGTAGTCAAAGTTGGAGTAAATTACCCAAAACTAGAGAATCTATCTACTACCATAGAAAACTAAATTCCTTAGAAACATACTTAGGCAAAATTTGTTGTTATAATTTTAAATAATGAAAAAAAATACTTCATGGGAATAAGCCAATGCTCTATATTGGTATGGAGCTATATGCTTTTTATTTGAAATAAGTAGGCCCAACATATTTTAGCGAAGGCTGTAAATAATACCATTCGCCAATGGAGTCTCCAATCGTATCCAGGAATTAAATGCTTAATTGTATAATTTTCAATCCAATTTTCACCCTTTGCAAAAACAAAAACCTTGTATCTCTGGCCGACTGTGGCCTGAAGCGACTAGGGAATTCACATCACTAATTCGCAACTACATAAGATTTTTATTTAATTTTACAATATTTTATTATTGGTGTATATAGATATATGTATGTACGTATGCATATGCGTTTATGTATTGTATATATATATATATATATATATATATATGTATGTACTGCTTATCGGAGAGCTTTAACTGATACTTTTGGATAATTAACTCATATTACGTGTTTGTGCATCATCAAACATAGAACCACCATTGCATCAAACATCATTTTCTATAAGGACATGTGCGCTAAACAACAGTGACAACCAGCAAAAGGTTAATTGTTTATTTTCTTAATAGAAACACTGTTAAGGGAAAATAAACACCTTAGATATACATTTCATTGGAGTAACAAAATACTTCGTGAAAAACTAAAACATAATTTTGCACCTATATTTCAGTTAAGGTATTTCCTATTGTGCCTGTTATTAATTAACCAATAGAAGTAATGGATTACCATGTAGTATCAGCAATTCCAATTTTGACCAATGTCACTATTACAAACAATATTTCTATTGGTTAATTATCTTTCACGGATTGTTAATTGGCTGGTAAGGGCACTTAATGTCCCCCTCGACTCGTAATATATGAATCGCCCATATTAAACATCAAAATACAAACAGTGTAGAATCGAGCATTGTAAATTTAATACATTATATATAAATTAATACTGCATGCTATACCACTAATATTTAGATAATATTATTTTGCATATTTTATCTGCTTGAATTATTTTCTTACAAACAATCGACTTATTGGTCTTAACAATGCGCAAGCTTGAAATATTGAAAAATTACCAACCCCGACATATCATAAAATACACTGGGGTCTAGTCTAATAGTTTTATTGCACCACCAGGTTTTGTTTGTTTTTTTTAAAAAAATCCCATCTGTTTTAAGACCTAAAATAAATTTTAACAGGATCATATCTCTTAATAATAAATGAATGTTTACTTGCATATGAGTTAGTGCCAATATATATTTTGATGCTACATTTAGTAGATTTAATAGCCCTGACTTTTTATTATTATATGGAAGTGGGAACTTTCCTTAAAAAAAGCACATATTCTTTAAGGTTCTTTTTTTTTAATATTGCCTGGATGGAGCAAAGGGATCTATTTTCAGTGAAAAAAAGAATACTACAACAAGTAGCAAATAAGACTAGCCCTACCGTAAGAAGATATCAAAGCTCTAACCACAGCCGTATTGTGCTCAGTGAATCATATCGAGAGGTTTTGAGAGACACCAGAAGGTACTTCCATAGGGTGTCCCAGGGACGATCCCGTGGACGGTGGTAAAACAAAATATATGTGTAGCATCCAAATATAAAGTCTTGCGACAATTATATATTTATTTTTGTCTTCGAAAAATAAAAAAATTATAATTAATTAAATTATAATTTTTTTACATTTATATCCAGATAATATATATATTATTGCACAGTATATATTCAGTACCAGTAATATCTTTGGTGAAGAGAAATGACTGGCCCAATAAGCATATTAGCGCTAATTGGATTACTTAATGATCCAATAATAATATGATCTATTTATTTAAAGATCAATTGGATCTAACCAATAAAAATATATCATGTGCACCAATAACCAAATTTGGTAAGAATAAGAATATAATGACAAATAAAACAGGTATACGTACACATAATAATCGTAAATCATAGAGAATCGTGTCGGATTCTATATAATATTAAAAAAAATAGAATGACAAAATAAAGTAGTACCAATAATTAAATACTTATTATCTTGATAATATTGTTCCATCAATTAACGAAACTTGATCAGATAAATACCCAAGTATCTGTAGGACATCCCACGCAATTTTATTTAAAAAATTCGCAAAAGAATGGCATCTGGTATTTTTTAAAACAATATACGAACAGAGCCTTTGAAAATTGTTTAAAGAAACTCGACTTCATAAACTAATAAATTGTGACAGAAAAATATTTTAAGAATAAAAGACAAAGTAATAGTATGAGAAACCATGACAAAAACTAAGTAAAGCGACTGAAATTGGAATTAATATCGAATACCTTTAATCGAGTAATAGACAAATACTAGTGGCTAATGATTGGATTATTAAAATTATAAACTTTAAATTATTTATACTACACCCAGGGGCCATTTGTATTGGCTAAAATGACCAGTGCTTCGTGATTTATATGTAGTAAACCTTGATAGATTATTGCTTAACACTTATAGCAATGTTATTTCAGGCAACTATGACGGTACTCAAAATACGTATGTTCTCACGCTCTAAATTAGTTAGGCTAATTATTGTAAAAATAGAATTATCTTGCTAGTATGCTCTAAAGCATTCCAGTGTCAGCATATATAGCAGGAAACAATACCTAGACAAGTTGCCACCTTAAGCCTTAGACATTCATTTATGGAATGATATGAATAAAATATATTCCTAGAAAAAAAAATAGTACACTATTACAAATACACTAATAGGATTGGTGTACCTGCTATGCTTTTTTGTTTTGTTTTTTGTAATATTAGTGACAATGCTTTTTGACTGCAGTCCTGGTGAGTGACCTTAATCATTACCCGCAGTTTATTAGTAGTCATTAATATGGATTATCTCTATTGGCTCTTGAAATGGCTAAGGCTAAGAGCGTAGATTATTGGTAGTGTATTAAGACTATACAACTGGATAAAACGGTTGGGGTTGTTTACTGATTGGTCTGGGCAAATTTATTATTGCTGCAATACAATAAAGCATGTAGTAAAAGTGTAATTTATCTTTACAATAATTTATACACCTTTCTATAAACAATATTATTAATATCTAATGCACTTAATACATATATTTGTTATATTTAATAGCATAGGGATATATGAGATAATAGTTATTTGAATTCTTCCCCTATGTATAAACTATAAACAACAGTAAGCTCTGAAATACGATTAGTCAGAATAGAATAAAATCTTTAGTTGACCAGATTTCTATTCGTTAAAAAGATTACAATATATTATTCTTTTGGTTTACATTTATAAGTTATTCTACAATAAAAATAAACTAACAATTGTATTGTATTATTTTAACTCAACCATATTTTAGATTTACTGTGACAAATAGAATATGTGTACATATATATATATACATTCCCGAAAGGATTTCCTATTATGCATACAATAATACTCGAGTCACACCTTCAATTACTCTTTCTATTTTTATCTTTCTCTTTCTCTATCTATCTCGACCATGCATAGTGACCAGTCCTTGAATGGAAATTGGTAAACAATACAATCTTGCATTACTTACTATTCTATGTTGTAACAATTTTTTTCAAGAAAAAAAAAAACCAACCACCTGTTCATATTTGTTGACTAGACTAACAATTAAACAATGTTTACTAGATAATTTTCCTTTTTGATACTATACTATATATAATATAGTATACAATAACGTATGTGTTTCCAGTCATTCCTACGTCTGAATCACTTAGTTGTACCAGCAGACTTAACTCCCAATATATCGTAATATTAATATTTCTAGCAACCTATGGTGGTTCTAGTAACTTGTTCACAGGCTTTAGGGGCTCCCATTATGTGTTTAGAAGTTTCTCTTGCTAGGCTAACATTAGAGACAGCCCTTAACTCTGATCCACTTTTAATAAAAAGTTCAGAGGAGTGTGATGCACGAGTAGGCGTACATAATGTTTGTATCCTTAGGCGTCTATAGTAGTCTTCTATTAATTGAGAAGTAATTCCTTCTTTAATACGCTTAGGTGTGGTTGTAGTAATAGAACAGTGTGAAGCGTGAACAATCAGCGAGAGGGGGTAAGGCTGAGTGTATTTAATAATTGTTGGTAGATGCATTAATGTAAAAGGCGTGTACAGCTTAGCTGTGCAATTTCGTATAGTCATAGTTTATTTACCCTGATCATATAAGACCAGACTGTGCTAGGTCAAAGTGGGAATTTTAACATCATTTTTCACATGTGATTAGTCGAATTATATTAAAGCTGTAATAAGTTTTAGGGTTTTTTATAGTTTTATCACATTCGGTCTTACCACACATGGAGTGAAACTATCAGGCTGAGGCTTGTTTCCGTCAGTTCAAGGATAATTAGAAATATACACGTGTCAATTAGATTTTAACTAATGACTATTTAAGATTGGCATTGAAACGAGAAAAATATTTGGTAAACGTACGTTGTCTTTACTTTAAAATCATTGCCCTGACAATGACACACGTCAGTTGGTGGGCTTTACATATATACATATACGAGTGTTTAACTCCAGAATATCACTATAGCAAATCTATGTTATATATATATGGTACCGTATATGCTTGGTAAACCTTTAACAGATATATTCCAAATCGTTGGTTTTTAGTAGCAAGCATTAGCCCGGAATTCCTTAGTATATACATTGTCGACTGGCTTGCCAATCATGTATATTCTACCTATATAATATCATTTCTTCTCACTCCTTCACCAGAAAACATGGTATGTACCCTTGTATGTGCAAGACATATTCTTATTGCTAAATAAGTGGAAGTTAAGGGGTAAGCCCATATTTTTTATGAAAGCAGGAGAGCGCAGTTGATTGGGCAGTCAATCGTTACCTAATACTCTTATTTTATCCGCATGAGAACCTCCAATTGGTTGTTATTTTTATATACCTGATCCTAATAAAGGTAGCCTATTTTAAGCCTTCATTACTCCAGTGGCAAGCAAGCTAGTATAAGTGTACATATTATTGGTCAGACTAAATTGATTGGCACTAGTTCTGACAACAATATTATTCTTTTAAAAAATATAAAAATAAATTCACAAATTATTGTTTCTTTATTTATAGAAATTCCGACTAAATGGTGGTTACAGGTATATATAGCATCTGATAAATCTGATAGTTAACTACAGCTTCAACGCATGTCAATCTTATAATTAGTTTCTGTCCATGTGCTTTTTCTTGTAGACTGATACAAAATCCAACAGGGGTAGTACCGAATATGCCATTATTCCACTTGCTCCTAGCGCTCCAAAATTGTAGGAACCTTTTGAATCATGAGATTGCACAATGCATTCAGGAATTGTAATCTTCTTTTGATTATATCTAATGACGGATTGAGATGGAGTTTCACTTCTCTTTAATGCCATGCCTACTACTAACAGTCCATTTTATTGTACTTAGCGTTTTTATTTTACTACATATATAATCAGGATCCAGAGTAAGTTTGTGTATGCTTGTTATATATTTGTTGATTTGGGTTAGCACGAGTTAACCATGTGATAATCACTTGAAGTAACATATTATCTAATGGAGCTCAACATGTCTGTGTGCACTAACATGTTTATACAAACAAATCATTCAATAATTATTCAAAGAATTAATCAGAAACTTATATATTATATGCCTCATTAATCACCATGTGTACAAATCAAATCCAATGGCCACTATTTAAAACTATGGTAATATTTACTCTAGACTGCACTTAACATCCAGTTTTAATTAAATATAATTACTGACATCATGAAATTAATTAATTAATACTAATTGTTGCCTAAATCCCAATTACTAATTAAAACCTTATTCTAAATGCTTCTTAGCATTCAGAAATTTAATGCTATATGAACAATAAATATTTAAACAAGACATCGTAAAAAAGGTTTTAGCTAAACACTAGTAGGGGTTGAAATACTTTGACACTCCCTCTGCATCCCTGCATACTTGTGAGAATGTTATTTACTTATCCTTGGTTAAGATCCGGTAGGCATTCATAAATTAAGCTGGAGCTAGGGCCATGGTGAGAACGTCTGCTATCCAGTTATAGGTTGTATAGGTTCAGATTAACTTAATGTCACTGTCTTCATTTCTCATGGATTCCTTGGCATAATAGCGCTTTACAAAGATGTGCTGTGCGTTTTTAATTATCCTATTGTTTTTTAAGATTCTAATCATTGACAGATTGCTCTCATAAACGGTTACTGGATCTGTCTGTAGGTCAACACTCTCTAAAACACTAGATGCCCATACAATCTCATGGACATCTGCACTAGGTGTAATTGTAAGGAATCATAGATCTCAGTTTGGCTAAGAAGCTTCTTCTGAGATCGCGAGAATTGCATCTAAGTGCAATTGGAGACGTCGCTGATGAACAAGTCACCAGCTGAGCCTTTACTCCATTTCTTGATACGAGATCCCTTTCGAGTGGTCTCGTTGATTTCCTTGTTAGGGTTAGAATATGGGGCAGACTCCATATTCTATCTTCTATTGGAATAGAAGGATCAATTAAGGAATAGTTTTATGGAAGATGCTATTCTTATCTGAGCAAAATAGAAAGAAAAAATGTATCTTTATCAGAATAAAACAGAACTTGTATTTTAAGTTTCCAAGATATACAAAGCTAGCGTCCAGCACTTACTTTTATACTGGATTACCTTTTATTAAGTTGCAAATTGAGATTGGTTAATAGATTCCGATTAGAATAAAATCGATTACTATTTGTTGGGCCAATAACATCTTAATGCCGTGAATTTATGAAATTCAGGCTATGCATATAAGTATGTTCTTCCAGTGTATCGTTTAGGTAGGCTTCCACTATGTCAAGTTATACAACCTTCAGATCGTTTGATGCTGCCAATTAACAGAAGGTGTATGGTGGTCAAAGAAAAAACTGAAGACTCTGTGTCAGAATAGTCATGTTTTTTCCTCTGTCAATTACCCGTCACTACAAGTCATCATTTTTATTTTGTGATGTTCCCTTGACTGTCACATTGTATGCTAAGTACCCACAATGGTTTTAACAAAAGTTCCCCTTTGGGCTTGTCAACGATTCTCTATGTAGAGTTGTTTGAAAGAATTTTTATTTGTTGTTGCATTTCTATCTCCCATCAAGACTGTTGAGGGAAGTTCATAGCTGCATAAACAGATTTGGATACATTTTAGCCAGATAAATTGGTCTGCGGGGCTGAATATGCCTCACGTGCTATGGGTGTATCTGGTTTATATGTTTTACCCAACCCAGTAATGAAGACTACATTTTCTTCTCTTTTGGAGTAGTTTGAAATCTTTTGTTTAGTCTATCTCCTCCTCTTCTCCCTCACTCTACACTTCATTGGGTTTTTTATCCTTTTATTTTCCCTTGTTTTCTTCCAAATCTTCTTTTCTCAAGTTAATGTTTCCTGCTGGGGTTCCTTACTGGTGAAAAGTCATGTTGTAGAGGCGATGTCTCTTCAGGTTTGATGAAAGGTTTGGCTATATGTGTTGAAGGGGAAGTATTTTCCCATCGGTCATTCAAGTATAACTCCTTTCAAAATGTATACGTATCATGGATTTTACCGCCTATCAGTATTAAGATCTTAATCATAGTACAGAACCATTGTACGGTATTTTGCGAGTCAAACCAAGTTATCTGACCCGCGAATTTTATAGTTCCGAACCGGACTAACAGAGTTGAAATAAGAAGTAAGTACTCACCTGTTAAATATATTAAAATATGACCAAAATATGTTATGACTGTCCTGATTAACACATTCCACACTACGGGCCATTTGAACTTTACTGTAGCATATTACTTGTAGATCAACCAAAGTTTTAGTAACAAGCGCGTAAAAGTGATTAATAATTTTTCAATCATGCCTGATTCTAATTGGAATCGATTAACCAATTCCAAATTGAAAAATAATAAAAGACAATCCAGTATAAAAGCGAATGCTTGACGTTAGCTTTGTTTATTTTGGAAACCTAACTACAAGTTCTGTTTTATCTGGTATTTATATATTTTTCCTTTTCTGCTGTCATAGATTAGGATAATATTTACGATAAAACTATTCCCTATCATCACCTACTTCTATACTTATAGAAGCAAGAATATGGAGTCCGCCCCATATTCTGAATCAAATAAGAAAATCAGTAAGAACATCCGCAAGGGATCTCGCATAGAACAATGGAATAAAGACTCAGCTGGTGACATGTTCATCAACGACGTTGCCAACCACACTCAGGTGCAATTTTCTAAATTTCAGAAGAGGCTTCTTAGCCAAACTGAGATCCATGATTCCTTACAATATGTCATTGCTTAGTTCCACTCTGTAGTTTGTCTTTTTACTCTGG
>NAOQ01000330.1:18233-32281 GCA_002751075.1 Ichthyophonus hoferi
TGCAATTTTCTAAATTTCAGAAGAGGCTTCTTAGCCAAACTGAGATCCATGATTCCTTACAATATGTCATTGCTTAGTTCCACTCTGTAGTTTGTCTTTTTAATCTGGTGAAACTTTAGCTGCTTTTCTGCATAATAAAAGTTTTCTCTAAGAATTTGACATTTCTACTGATAATAATATGTTTTTGCTTAACATCCAACAGTTTATGTGCTTTCTACGCCTCCTGATATTCCAGCATAACTACCTTTTTTCCTCTTGGTGCTTTGTTCTTGCAAAATTCATCATTGTAGTAGCATCTGCATCTGAAAGTTTTGACCCTGCTGAAAGGCATGGCTGTTTGGTACCATAAGTTCTAAATTAATATTGATTTTGGTAGGAACCTGATTGGCAGCATATTCAAAGTTAAAGCCTCAGATGTCATGGCTTCATTCCAAACATACTAAGAGATGCTACTCTAGCCTTGCACTCTTAATCCTGGTAAATAGTGTTTGATTAATTCCTTTACTTAAAGTTATTTTGCTCAGGATGATGATAGATAGTGGTTTGATATGTAAAATACCAATATTTTCCCGATATGTAAAAATGCAGTATGCAAGTATTCATTTCCATTGTCAGTCACATGAGTGGCCTTAGGCTTGTCATGCATTGCAGTGGCAGAGGTGTGATATTTCTTGACAACTTCAAACATATCAGATTTCTTCCTGAGTAGGTGGATTTTAGCATAGGGTGATTATTCATCTGTAAAAGTCACAACATACTTGAAACCAGAGTAGGACCTAGCCAATGGTCCAGCTAGGTCTGAGTGTACTCATTGTAGCTCTCTTGTTGCTCTGTCGGCTCATTCAGGATATGAAATCTTCTTGGCTTTAAATATGCTGCATGTCCTGCAATCCTTGTTTTTCTAGCCTAGTGCTTCATTGCTGGACATTGATAATGCTAAGGCTATGTTAATTGATTGGGATGCATAAATCTGGTATGAAGTGTTCTTAACCATCATGCCTACATTGATTTCTATTTTTCTTCTTGGGGTAGTGGCTTGCTTTTCAACTACTATGTTTGCCTCCTGATGCGTAGGTTCTAGTTCTTACCTTCTCCTTTGACTCTTTACTTTCTCTGATGGAATCACTAGAGCGTCCAGTCTGTCGATAATAACATTTTGTGCAATTCCATTATTGCAGCTCTTCCATTTTAGTATTTTGTGATTGTACCTCCTTAGAATGCCATGGCAGTGCTTTCTTATAAAAGCAGGTGTTAAAATTAGGCTTGCTTTTTAATCTGATACAAGATACAACAAATACACTTTCCAGTCTAATGAGGTTCACATTTCAACTTATTTTTTTAATTAACTACATTTTGCTGTGACTTCTAGTGTGTACTAATATTGAACTGGTTAACTCTTTTTATGAAAGGATATTGACTTTTCGTGTATGTTCCTTGGCATATGTTGCTTATTAGTGATAAATTTCTATAATAACGGTAACGATCACAATTTGCGTCAGTTTTAGGGACTTGTCCACAGCTGTTGAAATCTCCAATTGTATATTTGATAGTAGTCAATTTTGCTGGACCAGCGGTAGTATAGTCACTTGCTTAAATCTGCCTTTAAAGTACAGTTGTTTTGGCAGAGGTTTATAGAAGGTTCATATACCGACCCTCTAGGTAACTGGCTGTAGTAATTATATCTCTTCTAATTTGAAATGAATTGATGCTTGGATTTGCTTGGGTGCGAAAATGGAAATTGAAAAATGAGATCGATCAGCAAAGGGTGTTATATTACAATGTAAATAATAATTTTTGTTACTATTTAATGTTAGTAAACAGTTCTCTGAGTTCTGAACAAGTGAGAGATCTGGAAACTGATTGTCATATGTGAACGATGGATTAAACATTACAATAACGATGTGCTGCCACGAGTCTTGCAATGTATTTATTACTGCTTTTATTTATTTGGTTTAAGCAATATTTCAGAATATTCCAATATATATGTTGTTTGCTGAGCTGTATCTTTGCCATAAGATTAACTTTTCATACCTTATCAATAAACACCATGATGCTAGTTCTTTAAACGCGTATGTTTTTCTTTAATGCTTTTGAATACTTTTTGATGTATTTCAATTTCTAAGTAGCCCAACCAGAGTGTCACCAGAGGAGGTAATGGCAAGATATTATCTCTATGCATCAGTCTCAGCAGAGCAACTTTTAATAGCAAGATAGAAACAAAGACAGTTTGCTTAACAATATCAACCAGAGCCTGTTTTTAATAATTAATAGGGGTTAATGTGCTTATACACATATATAAGTCCAATATAAAAAAAAATACTAATATGAAGTCTTTAGTAGGTAATAAGCATTCATTCATTTGCAATATATATGTAAGTTAAAATACAGCTTTAAATTTTTTTAAAATAACTCAAAACTAATTATATAAATGAGTATGTTTTTTTAAAAAAATTAACTATGTAGAGACAAGAGACAGCACTACTGTGTGCTTATAAGAATTTGGTAGAATTCGTATTATATCGTATATGGCATAAACCAAGTCTTGCTATTTGATAAAAATCATGTAGTTACTAGCTGTATTTACAGATAAATAGAACAGAACAGAACAGACTTTTTTAAAAAGAAAATTAAAATCTGGAAATAAGAACAAAAGCAATTTAAGCCAATCACATACAGGTATGCTTCTAACTACGAATTACACTTGGCATCATATGAGCATTTTCATTCGTAAAAAAGGCATGATATTCATTATAGGCATTATATTGACTTCCGTGGCGGTCACGTGACATAACCATGGGGCATGATTGGCTAGTAGGCGTGGTAGAATGCATGACACATGCCTCAGTGCCCCACCGATACTCGGAGGAACTTAATGAGTGACGCTTATGGGGATAACAAATACCATTAGATAGAGTGCTTTCGCCACCAGAACTAGATGTAGAAGCGAGAGAATAACCGTAAACAGCAACGTCAGTAGAGGGTGCAGAAGGACGGTCAGTAGAGGGGTTGGATGATTGATCACATCTGGTAGAGCCGTTTGATTGGTGGGGAGAAGGGAGCATAAGAAGGCTCACAGTTGAATGAGGTAGTTTTTGACTAGAACTAGAAGAGGAAGGACTTAAAAGGCATTCCACGCAGTGGCATAGGGGTTTATGTGTTGTAGAGTACTGTAGGAGACAAATTGGATGAATGGGTGGGCTTAATAGGCCAGCAGGAAGATGATTATTAATAATTAAATATAGATCACAAAATGCTATCAAAAAATAATAACATTGAAAGCAACTCAAAACTTAACCTCACAGAATAAATACATAGATTGTACTATAATAATCGGCATGATAATATATGATATAGTATAATATAGTATAAGATTATATATTTTTACCTGAGCGACAATATTCAATTTAGGAGGGGTGCTCAGACTAGGTGTAGGACTACCATTACATATTGGTAATATAGGGATATTCTCAGGTGATTGATAGTGGGGCCGATCAGCCAATGACTGTAAAGAAAAGAATAAGTTGGTAATAATACAATATAACACAATGGGTAACGCAGAAAAAAGAGCTACAGTAGGTATATAGTGTGTATATATATATATGCAATTAAAATATAATAGGAGAAGCACTTTATATATGCCTATATAAATGTATATATATGTATATAAAGCTTTTTTAAGTATAATACATACTGGTGAGAGAGATTCATTAATATTAGGTCTATTCCAAGGAAATAGATGTGCTGGTCTAGGTTTCCTGAAAGGAAATAATATTATTAAGAAGTTAGTGTTGTGTCATTGGTATATGATTGGCAATGGAATAGTGTATAAAACTATTAAGATAGTATTATTAATCACAAAAATAATAATAGTAATTGATTTTGTACATACTAAATATATCAATCAATTGAAACATTATGTTAAATTTTATTATTTGCGTCGATCTTTACAAAAAAAACAATGCAATTTAACCATCTAAGAGAGATATTTTAAACTTATTTTAAATATAAAAGTTTTTTTAAAAAAAATATACGAAATTCTACGGGCAAATTATATACAATAAAAAGATAAAAAGAGATACATACTGGTGAGTGCTTTCAAATACATAGCAGGCATGGCAAATCCACACATTCAATTGATCGGTTAGTTTACTGCGATGACGATTGTAGGCCCCCATAAGGCCACAGTTACCACAGACACGATCACTGCGTTTAGTCTGCGATTGGTTGATTGTTAATTTAAAATAGTCAGGATAAATATCATTATCTATTTATGTTTGTATATATAATAATCATTATCCAGTTGATAGATCTATCTATTGTATATATCTAGTGTGTATATATATATGTATATATGGTTGTGGTTGTGTCATGTTATTTTATTAAGTAATTTTGGTCTGGCCGGTAATATAATGATACTACGAACCATGCATTAATGCATAAGGCTTAATATATACCTATCTACCCTACTAAACAATACTATGGCTACTAATCAAATAATACTACTATACATGCAACATACAATCACAACAAATTGAATTACATACCCTTTGATAGAGATGAGCAGGTCGGAGTATATTGTGGTTATATTCATAGACCCGACAGGTGTGACAACGCCAACCTGGGGGAGATATATGACTATACGCCCAGCAACTAGACCTAAATAAGAAAAAGTGTAAGAAAGCTAGTCATTTATGTTTATTGTCATGCTACATGGTCCGGTATTGTACTCATTTGGTAAGCTTTATTGGCACTAGTTTACTCATAAATTGGTAGTTTAAGATACCGATGTAAAAAAATAAAATGCAATTGTAAATTATACATTGTAAATTATTGCCAAATAGCTAAGTTGGAGGTAGCACTTCTGCTTATATAGAAAATCGAACAAGAACTAAAAGATCAATCAGATGGTAGTTAATAAAATAATAAGTAGATATGGATATATCTGATATAATAGGCTGTCATCCCAATTAATATAAAACATTTTTGCAATACAATATTGACAATACACAAAGTTTGGTTTAGCCATACGGAAACAAAAAAACGTAAACTACATTGTAAATATTGTGTAATATGCAAATATAAAAATATAAAGAGTGTAAAAATTGGGTTGGATAATTAATAGTAATTAAATACATATAGATGATTATAGATTAGAAATCTTAGGGCATACAATGTAGCAATGTTACTATTGTGTTCTACAGTAATAGGAGGAAGGGAGCTTACTTTTTGACTGAGCAGTTTGAGCATTCACGTCCTTTGGTCGGTATCTTGCTTTCCCCCGTCCCCTCGGAATCATTACGAATATGTGCATCTTCGGGTTTTAATTGACTCAACCCCATTGTGGTTTAATTTTTATATAGTAGTAAGATATTAATAATATATCGTTATGTTGCTAATACTTCAGAAAAATATGTTCCGATTTTAACGCTATAGTAATAATATAATAATGAAAAGACTTATACTTATGTTTTGCAACGCAAAAGTATGTAATTACTCTTTGCAACTTAAAATAATATTATAAAAGGCGACAATAATAATAAATCAATAAAAACGAAGTGAAGAACAAGCGCTTCATCTATATACTCCCAAGCGAAATAATGGGTTCCCCTCTGTGATTGGTTACGATATAACAATTAAATTGCCGTTTACTTTGCGCTGATTGGCTACAGTAAAGTAATTTGTCCGCAAAGGTTTATTATTAGGACAAAATGGTTGGCGCAAGTACTTGTAATCAATGCTTTTTTCACATTTAATAAATTTATTTGTATATATATATATATATATATATATCTTTATTTTTTAAAAGAATAGGAAAAGAAAAAGAGGATTAGGAGGTAGTATGCGACTAATATATTCAAATGGATGACTCGCTGGATATCATCGGCAATTTCGTTAAGACCCCAACTAATGAAATCCTCCGATATTTTTATCATTGCCTTAATTATTTTTTTCACATTCTTAACGGTGTGATTCGAATCTATTTCAAGTCGGTTGCCTTATATGATTCGATTGTTAACATTCTACAATTCGTATTAGATACTTTCTAATTCATTTATTATTACTTATTACTAGTTGATCATATATTAAAAAATATATGTTTAAATGAAAAATAAATAAATATGGAACCACAATTCGAACAATTGTGATTTATATTTATTTTTAGTTGCATTTTTCAGATATTGAACTTTAATGCAATCTACAATAGGAACTCTTAAGTCCATAATTGAAGTCATTAGCCTAAACCGCGCGCGCTTCTGTGATATCATATGCATGACTATTAGCGAATAGAAGTAAAATGTAATTAATGTTTAATAGGGCAGTTATGTATATTAATTACATATAAAAAATCTTTATTATTTGTGTACAGTACAAATCTTAATATTTCTGTTGAGTATATCTCTACTTTAACCTAATTATGTATATTATTATAAAAAAATTATGCAATATATTGCTAGAATAAGTAATTTGTAATTGTAATAATTGCAATAACCAATAAAATATGAATAAATATTTATTATCGTAGCGATGCATAATGGTTTTATGAATAATTACTAACTGACCGGAATCTCCACCATGCGGATGTCAAGCCACTACCATTTTTTTTAAGTTGGGAAACTTATTGACGATTGAAGAATTGGAGTGGATAGATTATATCCATTAGTAACAAAGCACCTTAGCTCGCATAAATCACATCCAATTAGGAAGAGGAATTAGCAATTGCACCGTTAACAATTTGCTTAATCTATAGCCGATACCGAAATTAATAAGCTTTCATAAAATTACCATTTTTATTTGCCCCTTCAATGTAATCGCCATAGTTTTCGCCTATCTATTGCTCAATTTTTTAGTTAATTTTTTGATTCGTTATACATCATGAGTTTTATTGGGACTATGACCATACACGAGATTTTTATCAACCGCTGTTCTATTAATTATAATCAATATCATAAATTAGGTATAAAGATGCAATCACGCTTTGATTGCAACAGTTGACGTTTCTTTGTAAGATTTCCCTTTGCGAATATACCATTAGGTTGATTTAAATACGCACAACTTTATTAAAGAATAATTATTAATATTAATGTATTTTATTGTTGTTGCAAAAAAAGATTTTGTGTAAGGAAAATTTCCTGTGGTTGCCGCCGGTATTTCTTTTATTATGCACCCGCCCTAAGTCTCCAACTTGGGTATCTACCACGTTATACTCACCAATTAAACAATTATAATGATGAAATATTTATCTGCTCTAAATTAGTTTAAAGTGCCCTTCGTACATCTTTCTCTGACATCTTTTGATTAGAAGGATATCTGGTACAAGGATAACGTAGAAAATGAAAAGCGATCTAGTTTTTTTTTGATTTTATGCTTGTAATTGTTAAAGATTTGGTTTTTGGCTTAAGATAAATTACTCTAAGAATTGTTTTAGATAGGTATTTGCATAAAACAAACTTAAAATACTTTTAATAAATACGTCTCAAATCAACGCATTTTATCGTAATTCCTGATAGAGACTCAAGAAAAAATACCACAATTCCATTTTCTCTTTTCGTTTTCTTTAAGCTATGCAAATAAACAACTGAAGAATAAATAAATTACGTCATTATTTTCCTTTTTATAATGGGTTTTTATTATTTTTCACCTTTATTCAGTATAATTTATAATTAATCCATATTTGTTGTATTTTTAGCTACAATGTATTAATTTCAAATATGCTAATTAGTACCTGCAATTGATCTTATTATCGCATATTATTGGTCGATTTTATTGTCGCATGCTATTGGTCGATTAATCCTATTCTACGACAGAAAATTGAAATGGATGCGATTAAACCCACACTGGGAGCGATTCAGCTTATGAAAGTAACTATTATATGGTATATCATAAGACCAATAATCAAAAAAATTCAAATTAAATATATTGTTAAATATTATTATTAAAAATCCAGCATATTCATTTTTTTTGTTATCACAATATATGACTTGCGCTATGGATTTATTTTAACCATGACTTAATCGCATTCTGACTGTTTTTGAGCATGGGGGAAAGAGTAATTAATTTTCCAATAGGTTACTATGATACTGTTATTTATATCTCAGTACTTGTTAATTATGAATGGTTGTGATATTATTGTCATTGTGTTGATTTATTCATATAATGACAATGTGGTGGTCCCACACATTTGCTTAGTATTGTATAAACGGGAAAAATATAGGGCAAACATTATATATCCTGTCTTTGTTTGAAGCTGCTACTCTGACAATGACGCGTGTCGGGTGATGGCAAAACCAGAAGTCCCATCTCAGCCACACTGTGGTGAGTTTATATTATTGTGAGCACGTGTAATGCTTCCAGACTAAATTCGGATTAAACTGTACACTTAACATACTATAGTATGCGGGAATTAATCACAATTTGAATCATTACATAAGTCCGATAGATACTTTCCATTATTTGATTAAGAGCATAAAAGAAACAAATAAAATATGTTTCATTCTAATACAAATAGATAAAGCATCATTGTGGCAAATTACATTGCACATGTTGCATTAAAGATGTCAAGAGTGAGTGAGCCTTTGATAGATATAGGTAGATAACGATGATAGATTATAAATAGATAATATATAATTAAATTATGAATAGGAAGTATCTCTTGGCTGGCTATAAGAAAACTGTACATCGGCCAAATAGAACTAGCAGTGTAAATAAAATATTTAAAGTTGTCGCATTTTTCTAATATTGTTGATGTTGTTGAAACCAAAATGTTCAGTACACTTTTGCAGTTCATTCTATTAATTTATTTTTACTATATTCGTTATTACTAGAAACAAAATACAGCCCTTCCTAATTAAGTTTGGTATTCTTGGAGAATAATCAGTGTTTCTTATTAGTTTGGAGCTTAGTGCTACAAGGTCGATAATTCAATCAACTTACAGAATAACTTACGCTAATCGCATACGCTAATCGCATACAACCCATCACATACTAAATAGGTATCGATCAACTGATTGATACCTATTTAGTGCATAATCAGTTTGCATTCAATAGAGCAGTTGGGTTGAAAATTCGAGTGTCAATTGGGTCTTTAAACATAGACTCATTGGGAGTTCAGATTCATCAGAGTGATTTTATTCAAATCTAGCTTTTAAGCCGAAGAAGCATAAATGCAGCGTTTTATTCGATAATAAAGAGACTGTTCAATCATATATATTATTATCTAGTTATAAAAAGTCATATTTTGGAATCCAATTTTTTTAATGTTTTTCATATTATTTCTTTAATTACTAAAGAGATTAAAGAAGATAATGCAAATACTTTTCTAGCAAACCAACTAGATGAGTCTTGTGTTGCTTCTTCTGATAGTAAGAATACCATAACCATGTATGTTAAGTGTTCCAAGGCTGTCAGTAATAAGCGGATCATGATATGATTGGTCTGATATTGGTTGTTTTAATGACGTTCTCAGTAAGATAAAATAATTCGCCAACGTAGATTATTCGAAAGTGAGCAATTGGACTAATGATGCGGACGTAGTTAAAAATCTCTCCAAATAAGGACATAAACGTTAGACTAACTGTGGAATTAAGAGCAAATTCTGATCATAGACCTTACTGGTCTTATGTAAACCAAATTAGCCAATAAGGATTCATATAACTGTTTCCATTTTGGACCGAACTATGGAACACATCTACGTTAGCATCCACCAAAAACAAAGGTTGCAAAAAGGGGAAAAGGAACGAAAATAACCAATAAAGACACGGATAATGACGTATAAACTATTATAAAGAGAGATCTTTATTTCTTATAACTTGTTAACAATATCTTATATATATATCTCATTGACAGTTAGAAGGTACTTAGCCTGTATTTTATAACCATCATATTTAATGTAATCTCTTTTTCTTTGCTGGCACTTAATTATAATCGTCAGTGTTCTAATCTTTCTTTTATCAAGAGTACTGAAAACTATTTGGTTACTTTTGATAGTAGTAATAATTATTGCTTAAGCCCAGCCTTTACCCTTTTTACAAATCGCTCACACTGTGCTATTACCACAACCGCACCTAAGCACATTAAGACAGGAGTCTCTCCTTAGTTTACAATAGAATACTTTAAACAGCTGATGATAAAACCATCACACATTGATTCTCTTACCTCAAACTTTTCTCATCTTTTTATTGAAAATGGATCAAAATTAACGTTGTAACAACAGGCAAACCAGGATCCGTGGAAAAGAAAAAGAAAATTCGCATCAGGTTCCCTTCAGACAGCAAAGAGGAGACAAGAAGAACATTATTCAAGGAACGTGGCATCAGGTCTGGAAAACACTCTGATCAAGAGTCTAAGTCGGTAGACTTAGATAGCGACTATAAATCTGTTTGCCCGACAGATTCTGACGTTGATTTATGAACAGTCCAAAAGAGAGGTAATGTATGAAATTTTCTAGCATGTAGTTGACATGGCAATGTATTCCCACTCAATAGTATATTAGGCCAGAATATCCTTCTTCTTCAAGAATCAGCCAATTGGTCTCCCAGATAGGTAAAAAAAATAACCCAAAGTGCTTCAGGATTTGCATATATTAACAATAAAGTCTTCAATGGAGAAGGCAATGAGTGTAAGGGGTGCCTTCTTATAGATTATGCGCTCTTTGGTAGTAGTTCTGAGATATCTGCGAAAATGCATAGCCATTTCCCACATGGCTTTTGCGGGCTTTCCAAGATATCTGACAAACTAGCTAACTGCAAATTAGTAGTTGTATTAGCTGGATTTGGTGATCCAGAATAGACAACCTATCAAGCTTTAATAAGTTGTGGTATCACATGGCTCTGCTTGGTTTTTGATGCTGGCAGCTTTATTGACGTGTTGCAGAAGAATGGAAGAGTAAGTCAGACAATCGTTTTCTTAGTTGTTGGGTTTGACAAGTTTTCCTATGTATCTAACTTGAAAGATTTTGATGCACCTGTCATACCTCTAGAAAGTATATCAAAGGAAGTTGGTAGGCCATTCTTTATTTTTCATTGGGTATCATTGGCTAAAAGCTTTAACAGAGTCCTCCTTGTCATCGGGTGTTCGGAGACTATGAGTATATGTCCACATAGTAAAATAAAGCTAGGAGTCGGTTGCTAGCATATGAAATATCAAGATAAGAGTCCCAATCAGCTGGGTACATTGTTTTGTCTATAAGAACTCATCCGAGGTTTGGTTTCAGCATAGACCACTAACACAGAGACACTTAGAACATTTGCAGATGCAATTTGGGTGGTTGGCCTCCTACATCATAGGGAGCTGTAGTATGCAAATAGGCTTGTTTAATACTGATTGTAGGTGCACAAAGCAGAGGTTAAGTTGGGTCAGGTCATACTGAAAGATGGTAGTGATGGCAAGTAAGATTGTGATAGTGACAAAGCTTGTCACCAACGATGAGATATTAAAAAAGCCCTTGTTTACCTGGACACAGAGGCAGGCTCTGTGTTCAATGACGTCATCATATGAATTGCATTTCCTGTGGAATACCTACAAGCTGTGAAGAATGGCAGTCTATTTGGGAGTTTGATTACATGGATGAAACCCCAAGAGTGAAATTTATTTATCATAACAGGTTCAGTATGAATGGCTGTAATCCATTGTAACTTATCATGAGAGTGCATAACTTTTTTGTAATTCCTGGAATCGGTTATACTAGATATATTTTGAGTTAGTGCTATAGTAGACAAAGTTGAGATCCTACTGGTCATTCCAGAGTGGATATGTTGGCTGTAAGTTTTTTTGCTTTGTGTAGTAGCTGGAGCATAACAATGATGGGCACTACCTATAGCATCAGTATCTGACTAAGTATATTCATTAGGACTTTTCTTCTCTTATCAAAAGGAAAGATCAGATTGTGGTGCATAGGGTACTGTTAGACTACGTGTGACACCTCATGCTTGGGGCTGGCATGGAAAGTCATAATGTGTGTATTCAGTACTTGAATCAGTATATAGCATGGATATACGCAGCGGCATATGCCAAGCATGTGCAGTTTCCATATAGGTATGGAAGAAATAAGGCAGATCTGTTGAAGGGAAAGTATTCTCCTATCTGTTGTTCAATATATAACTCCTGTCTATATATATATATATATATATATATCGTGAATTTTCCCGTCAGTACTAAAATCTTAATCGTAGGACAGAACCATTCTATGGTATTTCACGAGTCAAACCATGTTATCTGACCCGTAATTTGTATAGTTCTGAACCAGACTAAAACTAGTTAACCAATGATCTAAGTACTTCATTTTCAATCGGATTGGTTGCCAAAAATAATATAATGTACCGGAGTTAAAACAAGAAGTAAGCATTACTTAACTGGTTAATATATTAAAATATTAATTGTATCTTCAAAAATTATAGATAATAATATTTTCAGAAAGTCATAATTGATTTTTTTGACTGCGTGTCTAATCTCTGAAGCACTCAACCTTTTTTTTTCTACAAGTTATGTAAGCTCACGCCATTGACTATGTTATTGGCGCATAACAAAGAGCTCAACTTTAGTAGTCATTGATTCTAATTGGAATTAACTAAAAAATATCACCTTGAAATAATAAACAATCTAGTATAAAAGCAAGTGCAGGATGTTAACTTTGGTTATGTTGGAAACTTTTTAAAAAAACACCAGGTCTGTTCTGGTTTTTATATATTTGTTCCTATTTACTTATGTAATAACTGTATATGTTGGCATAAAGAGAACATTATGGAGAAATATCCATATTTGGAGCCCAGTAAGAGAATAAACAAAACCACCGAAAGGGTTCTCGTATAAAAAAATGGTCAAAAGACTCGGCTGGTAACATAATCATCAATGACGTTTCAAACCGCATTCAATTGCAACTTTCTAAATTACAAAAACGAATTCTTAGCCAAACAGAAATCCCTGGTTCCTTACAAGGTCACCCTTATGGTACGTGCAGGATACTGTGGTGAAGTAGGTGTAGTCATCTATGAAAAGGATAAACTAGCATAAATGTCCAAAGGAGACTGGGAGGGGTCCTACAATATCATTATACACTGTCTCCAGTGGCTGTGTAGCTCTTGAGCATTGAGGTGAGAAAGGGCTCACAACAATTTTTTTGGTAACAAAATCATCACAACTAATGATGAATTTGGCAGTGAAAATCCTATAGAGACTAAGAGTATCATATAGGTACTTTAGTGAACAGTGCAAGAAATGTGAATGCTAGAGTGCGTCAAATTTATGTAAAGTGCATGTCATACAATTGGAGATCTGTGTGTTGAACAGCAGTGTAGACATAGGTAGGTGTCCTGTCAAGCTGATAGAGTAACCACGATATGTGGTAGTAGTTTGTGTGAGTCTTGTAATTGATGGTTGGCAAGGAAGAGGAGCCCAGATCTTCATATTTGTGTAGTATGGGATAGGATTATCAGCCTAGGAACTTGGAGGTGATGTAGTCTGATTTGTGTAGTAGTAATTGCACTTGAAGAAGAAACATATCATCCTTTCAGGGCAAACTCCTCAGTAGGTGCGTATCACCATTACAACGTAATGGGTTTTGCCATCAATCATAGAGATAAAGGTAACTGTTATGTTAATATGTGGCACAGACAATAGTTTCATGGGCTAAAGAAAACACCAGGTTCTGTGGGATAAAGGAGGAGAATTCTTTCCATTCAATGTTGATGTGCCTGGAACAATCACTATCAACAAGGAAAATTCCCGTTGGGAAGTCATGAGATTGGCATTCCTGGTGGCCGGCTGTTTGAAGCTGTTGGAGTTGACAAGTGTGTCATTAAAACTCTTTGCACCAGATTGCTGTCATGTGAATCTGATTGGTCCTGTGTGAAGATGAATGGATGTGGTTGTTGAAGGGAAAGTTATTTTTCCATCTGTCATTTAAGTATAACTCTTTTTATATTTATAATACATATATTATAGCTTTTACCGCCTATCAGCATTAGGATCTTAATCATGGTACAGAACCATTGTATTGCATTATTGCAAGTCAAACCAAATTATCGGACCCGCAATTCTTATAGTCCCGAACCGGA
>NAOQ01000330.1:46966-59734 GCA_002751075.1 Ichthyophonus hoferi
GTTAGGATAGGTTAGGATAGCGTACAGTATAGTATGGTATAGTTTAGTGTAGTACATATTGATTGGGTGTGGTTATTTTCCAACGCATTGCTTACCTTAGTTTATAGTGTGTATGATTACATTTTAATTCATATATATATATATAACCTATTAGGAAGTAATGTATTATGTTATGCTATATGTTTTTATGCTGTGGTATTTTATCTAATAGACCCTATATCCTATGACCATATATAGGCCGAGGACGAAGAGATGGCGCAATTGTTAGCTGCCGCCAAAGCAATAGCTAGAGTGGCACAGGAGCTATCCGAAATAAGAGATCATAACCCGGCAGAGTATTTAGCACATGAGTATGTATTGCATTCCACTCTACTATACTGTACTATATTATACTGTACTATACCATACTATATTTACTATGCCATTCTCTTCTATCCTATCCTATACTATACTATACTGTGCTATACTATACTATACTATGCTATACTATACTATACTATACTATCCTATACTGTACTGTTACTTACTTATTTCTATTTATAGATCTATGTTGGACGAAGCCCAACGAGTGACGTCAGCAGCCAGCAAATTAGTACAAGTAGCCACTGAATGCCAAAGTTTGATTAGTCGACAGGCACCCATGCAGGGTACTAGTAAAACACCTAAATACCATGCGGATGGCACATGGTCTGAAGGTATGTATAATGTATTTTTATTGGTGGTGGTTAATGAGCTTAATTATGTTAGTTGGTCTTGATTGTACTATTAGTCTGGAAGAGATAGTTTAATTGGCTCTATTGATTTCTGCTAATCTCTATTATTCGTATTTTGGTCAATAGCTGTATGATGTATGTAGGGTAGTGTATGGTGTATATGAGAATGCTAGGGTATGAACTAACCATGTCTCCTAACCAATAATAACACAGGGTTGGTGTCTGCCGCTAAACTAGTGGCCCATGGGGTTGAAGATCTATTTACCTCAGCCAATGAAATAGTTCAACAAGGAGACGATATTGATTTCAAAACGGTATGTCTCTATATATAGGTATATCTATCCCTATATGGTAGTTTCTATATTTGTATTTGTGGTTATGCCAACTGTTAGAATATCCCTCACTCTTTCCCTCTCTTTTACCCTCCTCTTACCCTCCCTCTACCTACCCAATCAGATTGATATAATGAAAGCTATTGCCCAAAATCTTAGTGGCTGTACAGTACAAGTAGTCATGGCAGGAGCTGCTAAGAACCCAGATCGCGCCCTGCAATCTCGCTTGCAAGTGGCTGGAAACGAAGTGCAATCTAGTGTTGATATGTTAGTCAAAACCCTGAGTTCGAATGCATATGGTGGGGCAGGGCGAGGTAGGTTTGTGTATGTGCATGTGTATGTGTATTTATGTATCATATTTATGTATATGTATGTACGTATGTATGTACCTATCTATCTATCTATGCCTGACTGTGTAGACAGCTGTTTAATCTTAACTGACAGCAAACATATGTTTCACACTACCCGCCCACACACATTCACCTATACCTGTACATACCCCTATGCACATACCTTTCTCTATGCAGCTTTAAGCCCACCTCCTATGTCTGATACTCAGAAGCGTAGGGCGGAGATAGAGGCCCAGACTAGGATACTAGCTGCTGAAAGAGATCTGGCCAATGCACAAAAAGATTTGATGTCACTGAGGAAGGGGAGGTAGGTAGAGGGGTAGGAACAGGGAGATGACGAAGGAGGGAAAGGGTGGGGGGTAGGGAGCTAGGGGTAGGTATTGGCTTAATTGGTCGCTTGATTACTGAGTTGACTAATTTACTTATTCCTCCTTTACTGGTTTATCTACTTCCCTAATTAATTAATCACCTCGCATCTTCTATGTAACAGGTACAGCAAGTCTGACCCCAAGCCCGCTCCCTCACATTCCTTTGATATGGACGATCTCCCACCCCCACCCCCTCCTATGGAGGATGACGAGGATGAGGGAATGGATCTACAGGTACCTTAAATTTTAATAAGCTTTAATATAATATAATATAATCCAATGTCTGGTTTTATTTTACTTTGATCTTATGATATTTTATTTTAATACAATAGTATAAGTATAGCTATATATATCCGTACTACACTATACTAATCATATTCTTTCCTTATACAGGCCCGTCTGGCTGCTCTGCGCAGATAAAAGTGACTTAATCTCATTTGCTGAATATCAGTCATTACTGGGTTGCATCTCGTTTTGGATTATAGAAAATAACTTGGATTATGTTTAATCAACTACGATCTTGACCAATAAATGAATTTTGCAATTTTCATTCAAATCAGAAGAGGTCGATTCCAAGCCAAATAACTCTTGTAATTAATTAATACTAGAATTAATTACCATGAATTAATATTAATTGTCTAATTAGGACAGGATATATATATGGGCTTTTGGCCATCATCTTGAGGATTAGGTTTCTGGTAAAAACCATAATATATATTTTTAATTCCAAAAAAAAAAATTTGTTGGAACATGCGTGATATTTTACAATGATTTCTTATTGATTTATTGTTATTAAAATACGTCGTAAGACCGTTAACTCCGAATGAGCACGTAATTTAATTGATTGGTTAATAAGATCAGACAATCCTACGGGAATTAATCTCAATCTAAATCATTACTAGGTTTGATGAATAATTTCTACTATTGGTTTAGATATTTCTTTATGTAACCATAAATATTTAAGAGTATTAGCAAATATTATTGCATAATGTAGCCTGGAAAAATAGTTAGTGCAATCTAATGACGTTAAATGGTAATCCAAGATGATCTATCAAAATCAAAATGGAACCAGCCAGTGGTAGAGATCCTGCAACTATATAATAAGCCATTTCAGATCATGTTTTGCGGTCCAGCTAACTCATTGTATTCAATAACCTAAATGGTAACAATAATAAATATCCTTATTGTATAATACAATTCATGAAAGACCACCGAGACCCGACCTACTATACCATATTATACTAAATACCCAATTAAATCTGAAATTTTTCTCACCACATCATATATGTTTTTAGTGGCATAAATTAGCCCGTTGTGTGGTTGAGAAGGGCCTTCTAGTTTGGTTTATACTATAGTCTGCCACCTGACATACATTATTGTCTGAGCAAATGGCTTAAGATAAAGATAGGATATGTTCGTCTTATATTTTACCGTTTCAACAAAACAAGTCCTGCCTTATAATAAAATAAATAATTTGCCCGAAATATTCATGACTATTCCACTCACTGCTCTTTTGCAGCTCATTCCTTTATTTATTGTTATTATATCGGCCTATTAATATAGAGAAAAGACGTCTTTTCCTAGTAGTTTGATTGTGTGTGAATTTTTGTCAATGTCTTACTGGTTTGGAGATTAATGCAGCAAGCTAATAACACAATCAACCCATAAAAACAAGCTAAAAGTTACAACCAAACAAAAAATTAGTCTATTTTGGATTCAATAGACCGGTTTTTGAAGATCGGTTTTGAGTGAGAAGAAAACATAAATAGGTTTCGTATAATAATAAATAACAACTGTTCAGGCCCAAAGAAAAACAGTTCTAAACACCATTAGCAAAAATACAACAACTTTGAACCATCAAAGCTTATCATTGACCCTAAGAACCTGTTTAAAGTTCTTGAGGTTTAACCAGGAATACCCCGGTGAGGATTGGTAGCCTGATGATACATGGCTGTTATAAATACCACTTGCTGGCTCACAACTTGTGAGGAACCATAGAGTATGTAGCTCCCGATCTGGTCGTCAATGGGTCGTAGTGACTTCGTTCCCTGGATCGGAATATCTTTATTAGAGTGGCTGGTGATGTTGGTCGTCATTTGCGGGGAAAAAATGGTACTTCCATACTAGCGGCATGCCAATTTGATTCTGAGGCTGAGGGAGACCGACAGATTTTGTTGTGTTTCTTCTGCTGGCATACCACCAGTGGGGAGCATCATTATTTCCTCGCAAACGACGACCAACACATTACCAGCATCACGAAGAAGAAATGAACCACTCTGTTGAAGAAATTACAATTCAGAAAGCCAGGAAACAAACTCACTACGACCCATTGACGACAAGATCGGGAACTACATATTTTATGGTTCCTTACAAGTTGTGAGCCAGCAAGCGGCATTTACTGCAGCCGCAATGACTCAAATAAAGAGAACATAATACAATGTATATATAATTTAGTTAATAAAAGATAAATGTAATTACATGAGTTATATAAAAACTATTATAGTTAAGTACAAAAGTATTTATTATACATATATATATAAAAGGTTTAATATACCGAAAGATACTGTGTTTAACTACAAAACTACTGTAACATTAAATTCAATTTTTAATTATTTACCGCTCAAAATTAACCAACACCAATAGAATAAATGATTTATAATTAATTAATTAACCAATAAATTAATACTACTTTTTCATACTCATATAATTAGGTTTAAATAATCAAGCCTAATTAGTTTACTCACCAATGATCACATCTAATATAATTAATATTATTTAATCCTATCTCCATATTTAGTAAACAGATATGGCTCATACGATTTAGAAAATTGTCACCTTTTGTGTTATATCAGGATTGGTGAAAGGGAAAAGATAATACACTACTATGTATATATATAGAGTATAGTATAGTTGTACTAGTATAGTATAGTATTACAGTATTTGACTACAATACGATAGTATACATTCTTTACCTTTGTTGGTATAGGTATTAAGGTATTAACATCAAAATGTCGACCATGAGTTATACTATCCAGACATTACTGGAGAAGGTGAGATTATATGGACATACACACAACATATACGTTTACTGTTAATAGGTAATAAACACACTAGCATACTAGACTATACGGATAGATATACAATAATACATTCCTACATGCATACCTACATACCTCCCTATCTACTTGTATACCTACCTATCTACTTCCCTCCAAAACTTCCTCTCACACTTACTCCTATAACCCTGTATCTATCTAATAATTTATAATGAAATTATCATAGTAATAGCCCTCGTAGCATTAATAACCTCCACCCTTACCTGTATGTATATAGTATAGTATATTATAACATAGTATAGTGCAATATAGTATTGTATGGTATAGTATAGTATAGTATAGTCTAGTATAGTAAAGTATAGTACAATATATTATTGTACAGTATAGTATAATGTAGTATAGTATAGTAAAATATAGTATTGTGCAGTATAGTATAGTACCTACAAATGAATGATCTTGATAAGAATTATCGGTTTATGGTATCGATTTAGGGCAACTAGTAATCTTAATATTTTAAATAATTTTAATATTAATATTAAACAAATATATAGATTGTTGACTTCTAGTAGCCAAAATCTTAACGTCATAAAAATAAAAAGGAAGTAAAATAGCAATCCAATACTTTTCTTTGCCTTCAGATGAATAATCCGGATAAGGACTATAGGTTTATGGCAGCCAATGACCTTAATATAGAGCTTCAACGTGGTTCATTTAAAATCACGGCAGATGCAGAGGGCCAGGTTGTGAAGGCTGTCCTTGCTCTATTGGCTGATAAGAATGGAGAGGTGCAGAATTTGGCCGTTAAGTGGTGGGTATTTATAGTATTATATTATATTATATTATATTGGGCATTATATTGTATATTATATTATAGTATAGTATGGTAGAGTATAGTACATTATATTATATGACACAAACTAATATAAATGCTATTTACCTCCCTCCCAGTCTACCCTCTCTCATTGGTAAGGTGCGAGAGGAACAAATTGATATCATCATTCGACAGCTCTGTCAAAACATGATGATTGGTCAAGAACAGCTGAGAGACGTATCTATTATTGGTAGGTTATCATACATTATTATAATAGTATATATATATATAGTAGAATGCATTGTGCCTGGCTATATAATATCATATCTACTACCATCTTGACATATGCTATCCTCTCCGATCCTATCCTATTTTAACATATTTTAATACCCCTATCAGGTCTTAAGACAACAATTCACGGTTTACCGGTAGCCAATGAAACATCTACATCTATTATAACTCTCCTAACTACCCGTCTAATCGACGCAATTAATTCGGTAATATACAATTTTACTTACAGTTGATTAGCTGGTATTTATAGATTTATTCAATATATATAGATATGAATTGCTACATTGATTTTTAATTATTTAATTACACTTATTAACACCAATATATATATATATTATTTATTTATTTATTTTATTTTAACTTATTGGCCCCAATATATATATATATTTATATTAGTTATTTATCTACTCAATTAACTATCCTAATTAACTCCACCCAATCCCATAGGATGTTAACGAGAACGTACAAATGGAAGCTCTAGACATCATGGGTGAGTTACTAGGTCGCTATGGTAACAACATGGCTGCCAATCATAAAAGCATACAGGTTGCCATGACAACTAAGTTAATGCATGCCAGACCTGCTATGAGAAAACGTGCCATTGGTGCATTAGGTGGGTGCTATTGGTGGTGATGGGGTTTTAACTTTTAATTTTTTCAAAAATATAAAGTTCTAAAGTGCAATGTGATTAGTATTTGTATTTATATAAATATGCGTGTATAGGCGTTAGGTGGATGTTATTGATAGATAAGTTTTAAAGTTTTAAAAAATTAGGTGATTGGTGTTTATGTATATATAGGTTATAATCCCTTTTGATTGTGTAGTATGATGTGAGCAGTGATTCTACTGGAATATTATATTATGTTATATTATTTTATGTTATATTATATTATGTTATATTTTGTTATGTTGTGTTATGTTATGCTATATTATATTATATGATAATGATATTTTGTTATGTTTTTCTATGCCATGCTATGTTATGTTATGTTATGCTACATTAGGTTATGTTATACTATATTCTATTCTAGTATATTATATATCTAAACAATGCTTCCCAAAAAGCGTATACATAAGACTATTAACACCCACATACATACATACATACATACACATCTATATCTATATCTATGTCTATCTATATCTATATATATATATATATAGCCAAACTAGTACCATTTGAAACGGACATGCTATTCGAAGACCTGATAGAGAAGGTACAGGAGAAGCTAACTACAAGTACGGCCGTGAGAGACATGCAGACCTATATCCAGTGTATTACTGCTATAAAGTAGGTGATGATCTAGTATAATATAGGATATACAGACCTATATACAGTGTATTAGGCCTATGAAATGGGCATTGTATTGTACGATCTAGTACCATATAGTATGATGTACTATAATATATTATACTATAAACATCCAACCATATTAACCCCTTATATCCTATAGTCGACATGTTGGCCATCGTTGCGGTAGGTTCCTTAAGGGGATCTTCCCTCTTTTATTGGCTAAGGCTGACGTCACGGATGACGAGTTGAGAGAAAACTGTTTACAGGTATCTATATGTATGTAGATCCAGATAGGGCTATGTTACTACCCTGTTTTAAAGTACGCTTTCTTTTCCCCAGAGTATACCATTTATATATATATATCTACCAATCACCGAGCTCTATTCATCATAAACATGGTTGTAAATAGCCATAATTTTTTATAAAAAAACTCTTCCAATCCGCATCTTCACTTATGACATATTATGGTGTCCTATATGCTCCCTTAAAATTAATTTTTAACTTTACTACAAGCTATCTATCGAATCATTTGCTTCTCTTATAATTTAACTTTAACATACTATATATATCTACCTTTATTATAATTTAACTTATTTTTACTACAGGCCATCGAATCATTTGTGTTGCGCTGTCCTGATGAAGTGGGCCAGTTTATCCAACCATCTATCGACCTGGGTAAGGTTTTGGGTCGGGTTGAGTTGAGTTGCGATTTGGGTAGCTCGTGATTAGTTAATAATGAACGTAATTGTTTTTTTAGCAATATATATATATTATGTATTAAATAATACCTCTATCGACTTGGAGAGTTTCGAGTCGGACTAAAGGCGGAGTGCTATTGGGGTTTAGCTAGTTACGATTAATTAGTAATGATTGATTTGTTTGGCGGATATATTATATTAGATAATACATATCGACTCGGGTTAGGCTATGGGCGGATTCCTAGTAGGAAATGTGTGATTTTATTTTTATAGGTAGTTGATGATTGGTTACTATTGGATGCTATATTGTTTTTGTTATATGTATTATGTAGTCTATATATATCCATAATCTTGTATTATTATTGCTATAATTAGTATTAATTACTTCATTAGTTGTATTATCATTATTGCTGGTTGATCCTATTTTATTTTTCATATCATGGAAAGTAAACTTTGCAAATCATCTTATCACAGCATAGGGTTATGTGTCTTTATTTCCTTATTAAGTAGGTAAAAACACCAACCCCAATCATAACAGGAGACACGTTTTGAAAGTACAATTTTACTTTTATATTTAAAATACCAACGCCAACCTAAATACAGGCTTAAAATATCTAGTGTATGATCCTAATTATGATGACGATTTTGATGAGCTGAGTGAGGAGGGCTCGGCTATGGATACAGATAACGAGGAAGAGTCTGATAGGTGGGTTGGATTTAAAATATATTTTAAGTTTTAATGTGTGGACATGGTTATTGAAATATGTGCTAGATGGAGGTAGGGTCCAACTATGAATACACATAATGAGAAAGATGTGATAGGTAGGTTGGATTTATATATTTTATAGTACAGTTTAAATTTTATAATATGAACGTATTTAATGAGAAAGAAGAGTCTGATAGGTGGGTCAGGCTTCTAATATATTTTATAATTTATTATATATATATTGTTTATTTCTTTCTCTATCCTCATGTTTGAATAAATAAACGTGTGTATATGTATGTTTACGTCTTGTGTGCAATGATCTGACATCACTTGCTTTAACGTTAGGATTTTACTGGTGTTAAAATTTTAATATAATATTTAAATTTTAGTATATTATTTTAATATTCATTCAGCATATATATACCTAGTGATATTGCTATAATAACAACCATAGCATACACCTCAAAGTTGATATTAAAATTTTATTTTTTAAACGGCCACTTACCACGTTCTATACTATACTATAGCGATGACGCAGATTATAGTGATGATGAAGATATGTCATGGAAGGTTCGGCGGGCCAGTGCTAAGTTACTAGGGGCAATAGGGTCGACCCGGCCCGAATTACTAAGTTCTATCTATCGATTGGTGGTGCCACGTTTGATTAATAGGTGGGTAAGGTTGATGTATACATGGACATGTAGTATGGCACTATGACACTATTATAATGTTGTATTATTATACTATTATAAGCTTATACTATTAGAATGTTATTATGAAGTGCTCTCTATAGCCGGGTAGTACCACGTATTACTAATAGCTGGGCAGGGTAGGTATTGTATGTATGTATGTATATGTATATGTATGTTTATGTGTATGTGTATGTGTATGTGTATGTATGTATATAGGTATATGTATATGTATATGTATATGTATATGTATATGTATAGGTATAGGTATAGGTATAGGTATAGGTATATGTATATGTATGTGTATATATATATGTAGGTATATATATATGTATGGGGGTATGTGGGCGGGACGTAGCGTTGTACTATTAAAATGCTATAGTGTTATACTGTTATACTCTCAATCTATCATATTCTTACCATCATACATACAGGTTCCGCGAGAGAGAGGAGAATGTGAAAGTGGAGGTATTCAATTCCTTTGTGGCTATATTAAGAATAACTAAGATCGTAGTATATACCAAGGATAGCGATGATGCCATGGATACTGATGATAGGTTGGTTATCATGCATGGAGGATATGTGTTTTCTATGATTGGGTTATGTATCTATATATATATATACTAATATCTATATATAGACTTATCAATCATAGACTAACCAATGACCCGCCATAGATATAAATATCACCCAATCCGATAGTTATATTGAAAATATAAATATACTCTTTCTTACTTATTGGCTCCTAGTCATAGATAGAGATAGATTGATAGATATGTATGGCCCACTGATTGTTTATTGTGGTACAGCCCTGCCCAGCTATTGGTTGCCTTGATTCCTCATCTAGTGAAGACTATCCGGGCTCAGGTTTGTACTATATATCTTCTCTCCTTCTCTCCCTCTCTCTTATTTTATCATAACAGTCACAAGGTGCTGGTGGATATCATACGATATCCTACTGTATCATACCTTATTATACTATACTCTATCATTTCTTATTATATCATACTATATTATACTGTATTATACCTTACTATACTATACTCTATCATACCTCATCATATCATACTATATCACACTATATCATACTATATCATATAATATTATATTTTCATTGCCACACTCTCACCATATTAAGACGTAGACACATAAATATAGCTATATACCCTTGCACACACTCTATATATCATACCATGTCATGCATACAAGACTAACCACGTGTACCTATTCACGTGCAGTTAAAGGAGAAAAGTGATAGGACGAGACAGGGTTGCTTCCTAGTACTTAAGGAGCTAGTATTGGTATGTGATTGAGAGATGGTAAAGAGGGTTTGATTGGGTGAGGGTTTAATATGGAGGGAAGAGAAGGATGAAGTGATGGTTTAAAGGTGTAGGGTAGGATAGGGTAGGGTAAGAAAGAGCAATGCTTGAGTTGGTAAGTGTGTTGTTATTATGATTACTATTCCTATTCCTATACCCATATCAATTTTTTTTATTATTTCATCTGTCCACACCATATCTATGTTAATGCATCAATGGGAACACATATAGGTACAACCAGGATGTCTGGGCGAGCATATTGGCCAATTACTACCCGGTATTAAAGGTAGCTTAGAGCAGGGTAAAGCCAAGCCTCATCTCAAGATAGACTGTCTTTCCTTCCTGCTGCAGCTGTTAGGTATATAGTATAGTACACCTGTATGTGTATGTGTGTATGTATGTATGTATGTATGTACGTGTGTATGTATGTATGTATGTATGTATGTATGTATGTATGTATGTATGTATGTACGTGTGTATGTATGTATGTATGTATGTATGTATATACGTGTGTATGTATGTATGTACGTGTGTATGTATGTATGTATGTATGTATGTGTGTATGTATGTGTGTATGTGTATGTGTATGTATGTATTTATTTCTTATTACAGCCAACCACAGTCCCTCTTTAGTTAAGCTTCGCGCTACCTTATCCTATTTATCAAGCCCATGTACTCTCTTAACCCACCAGTACAAACGACTGTTTAAAAAATTAAAAACAAACTGGTTTTAAATACCAATTATTAAGCCTTTCCCTTTTATTCCAGCCAACCACAGTCCTTCTTTAATTCAGCCCCACGCTGCCTCATTGGTGGGTCCAGTATGTGATAGTATAAATGATGGTTTCTATAAGATACAAGCGCAAGCACTATCTGTATGCACTGCACTGGTTGGTCATCTTAGACCAATCACTGGAGAGGATCTGGGTATTCCTGGATTTGATGCTAGGTAGGTTGGACATAGTGTGCATATATCACTATACATTTATCTATAGTATTACCTTAATTGCCATCTCATTAACACCGACCACTAAAATGTAAAATGAATTATTAATACTAAACACTACGATTCATTGGCTATATATTAGTGTGTATGTTATGTTATATTATTTTTTGCACTACTGTCTGCCACTACTAACCTATTTCTGTCTATCTCCTGTGTTTCCTCTCTCTCTCCAATGCAGTCCCTACATAGATCCACTCTATACTACAGTTATGAAGCGATTTGAAGCTACCGATATTGATCAGGAGGTGAAAGAGGAGGCCATAGGCTGCATGTCATGCATTATTGCTAATATGGGTATGGTATGGTGTTACCGTGTTATGTATATTAATAGCAACACAATACAAGCTTTGACTTAATACGGATTAGTACTGATTAATACTAATACACTGCTATATAACTGTATGGACATGCATGATAAGGCATGTTATTTTACTGTCTTTATACTCAAGATGTGCGTGTATGATCCATAATTATTCTTTCAAATAGGCATATTTGATTTGCTATAAGTCATCGCTCTCCCTTGGAATTGATAATTAATATTAATTAGTAGTAATTAGTAGTAATTAGTAGCAATTAGTAATATGCTAGCGTCTCTATACTGGATGATTGGATTGGTTTATAATATTTTGTTCTAATCCTATTGGGTTGGGGTTGCTAGGGAACACACTAGGTCCTAACCTGGTAGCTACCCTCCCGCACTACCTAATCAAAATGAGAAATGAAATCACTTGCACCACTGCTGTATGTATATATATTACCCATGCCCTCTTTCTATGTGTGTATATGTGTATATATATACATATTTATATATTATAATGATATAGTATAATACGGTATGATATACTACGAGTTAGTATAATTTCATAATGCAATGTTATAATACCTAGTTCTAATAGGTTCTTTATCATGCATACAGGTGCGTGGGTTAACTCTTATTGCTGAATCACCATTGACTGTGGATCTGTCATCTATATTGGCAGATAGTATTGTAGAGTTGGCTTCCTATCTAAGAAAGGTTTGTTCTTGTGTACATCTAGAGGCTTGTGGTACAGTATGTACAGTATAGTATTGTATTGTATTGTATAGTTTGGTATAGAATAGTATAGTACTGTATAGTATATTATTGTATTGTATT
>NAOQ01000330.1:70452-84535 GCA_002751075.1 Ichthyophonus hoferi
CGATAAATTCCATTACTACAATAATTATGTATAGACAGTACTTATGGTAACATAAAGGTTAAATAAGTATATATAGAGATAACTCAATACATGGATTATGAAATGAAATGGATGTGAATTTTGACACCTTGCAGAAATGGCATGATGTACTTCTATTTGACCAGTCTTAATTCTATTCGACTAGTCGGTTTATATTTATAGCAGCATAAACAAGACATCGTCAGACATCAGAATTCTCCAGTAATTACAAGTTGAAATGGAAAAATATAAGAAAAATATACCCTGGCTTTATCTTAGGCCGTGACTCTGACAGTGAAGCATGCATGTGGTGGACTGTAGCCAAAAAAAAATAGAAGTCCTGTTTCTACCATATAGTGGCTAATTAATACCATTTCAAACATCCAAACATATGCAATAAGTTAAAACTGGATTCAGATTAAACTATATGCAGAATATATTATGGTATACATGAATTCTCAGCCTTAATCAATACTATGTAGGTTTGAATGTTTTCTCTCTTATTGTACATGTTAGCTAAATAATAATTATTGTATTTTAATAACAAATAATAAATTACGATTATATTTTATATTCTAAAACAAGCAAGTAATTAATTAAGGAACCATTGTAGTTTATTACGCATGCTTCAATTATTATTACATGTAGATGTTTATACTTTGTGGTACGCCCCTATTGGTTGGTTTGACTGGTGCGATTTCACTTTTGTCAGGCGCTTTTGCACAAGGAAAAGGAAACAGAACCGTGAGTGGTTGGGACGATAATATTTATGTTAATAACTACTATAAATACAACGATTGCGTATAAACAGTACTTATGGTTAATGAAAAAACCAAGTAAATATATGGTAAACAATAGAAGAAATAGAATAGATTGGAATTTCGAGATCCGTCGATTCTATTCTATATAATGACTAGTTCATGCCTTTTTGGTTTAGCCTAATTTGAATGTATGTCGGTTAGGCCTTGCGCAAATTTCCTGAAATTATGATCTTACGTCTACCAATCAGTAGTATACCTATAAATCGTAAGATGATAAAATACCTACCATTATAGTTACGTTACTTCCAGCTGGAATAAAATTCATGTTTGGATGTCATAGCGATCTGTGGTAGTTTTAATGACTTGTTCACAACCTCAGGGTCTCCAATTAGTTTTTTATTCTTGGATAAATGTTTTCTTCCAGGTGCTGGGGAGTTTCTCAATCCAGTTTATTAGAAACTGGCCAGCGCTGGGCCTAGTTCTTTCGCTGCCTTAGGGCAGTCTGTGGAGCCGTTCTCTTATGGTCATTACTGTATTTACATTTATACATGATTGAAACCGGCGCAAAGACAATATGCTATGTTACTAACATATCTTACTGGGTGGGGTATATGATAGCTATAATAGCTGTTGTTTTGAATATTCAATGGTGTTTAAAACAAGAGATTTTTCTAAACAGATATTGCGTAACTATACGATTAGGTTTTGCATATGCCTATATGATTGGGCTACGCTGAGGTTGGCTCAACGAATAATAAACTGTTAAACAATTCTGTGGTATTTATTGGGGTATTGCAATTAACCGTATGACACATAATATTACTATATATGTAAATGTATAATCGTACGTTTACATCTAAAGTTGGGCAAAACAGATACCCTTGCTTGTTGACGTTAGCAGTTCAAGGTGACTGCGAATGACGCTAATTTTCCAATTTTGTTACCTATATATAAAAATTCTGTTTGATTGTAATATCTCTATATTGCACATATCCATTATTATTATTGTCAGTGATATAACATATATATATATATTCTTAAATACTATTTAGTATTTAGTATTTCTATATTTGGTGTATTATATAGCCCTGGTAGTTTGAGCCATTTTTCTAAACCAATTTATGTGAGGAATAATTGCGAACGTGTATAATTAGAAACGGTTTTCCGATTGGTCACAATATTGCAAGATTAGCTTCCAGTTTAAAGCGCTCTATGCTCAGTTTAACATTTGCAAACACTTGGAGCTCGTCTGCCTTGAACCAGCTCCGGCCATGATTTCATTCCGCCGTAGAGAAGTGCCTCATCTGACGTGATTGATAATAGTAATACCTTAGTACTCTATGTAAGATTCACTTAGGTCTAGGTGAATCGCAAAATGAAACAATCCTAAGAGCAAGCGATATTTTTTCTTGCAATTAAATTAAAATATTTTAAAGTATTAACTGATCTCGTATAGCTAACACAATTTAGCTTCACTTACGGTCTAGGATGTTAGTTTATACTCGCAAGTATAATATCTAATACATCCATAATTTAGTTCATCCATGTTAAAACAGAAATTTCAATTAAACTGGGTATTAACTGGGTATTTGTCTATTCCATGACAATAAATTCTTTACTGGATCCCTTGGCAGTCTCACCGGGCCATCAGCCAACAAATAACGCCCAACTAATTGAGCTATCAGAATTAAAAAATGTAATAACAATAAAAAAAAATAAACTATGTAAGTGCAGCGAAAAACGTAGGCTCTAATAAAATATATTATGTTGTGCCGTATTATATTGTTATATATATTATATTATACCAATACACTTAAATGAATATATAGCAATAATAAAGCATGATCTATCTAAGTACAGAGAAAAATTTGGATTCTAACAAAGTATAACAGTAAAAAAGGTAAACAAATACGTGTTTGATCAAATTTAATATCATTTAAGTACCAGACTATAGCAATCTTTAATAATTATAGTGGCTTGTTCACAAGTTTGGGGTCTTCAATTAGTTTAGATTACTAGATAGATATTTTTCTCTAGGTGCTCGAGAGTATCTCAATCTAGCTTATTGGGAACTAGCCTGTTCCTGGCATAATTATTTCGGTGCCTTATGGTTGTCTGTGGAGCCGCCCCCCTATCCTATGGGTGATACTGTATTTACATTTGTACAGAATTGTAGCCAAGAAAATAACAATATTCTGGGCCACTAACGTACCCCATTGGAATATATCATCACTGTCATAGTTATTGTTTTGAATATACTCAATAGTGTTAAAAACAAAATTTTGCTAAACAGATATTGGGTACAAGCCATGCGATTGGGTCTCAATTTACGTATATACCTATATGATTGAGTTTTGCTGAACCAAAATCCGCAAATAAAAATTTGCTATACATGATCTACTGGGGATTCCAAATAACTGTAAATTAACTGGATGATGCATTATATTACTATAGATTATACAATTGCATCTAAAATCGTGCGAAATAGAGACCTGTTTGCAACATTTCTCACATATCTATACAATGATAGCAAAAGATACTCCAATACGTAGTACTATTGTGTGTTTCCTTACTGTAGCAATAATTACACTGTACATTATTCTATATGACTATCTAGTATATTTTCTGTTGTGAATAATAAGTCGAGACAGGAGCGTTCCTATGGCCTATATTCGTTTAGAAAGAGTGAAAATTCCGAATTGAGAAGTGTTTTAACGTGTCCATTTGCACATACGGAGTATAGATATGCTGAGACATATTTTTATTATTGAACAGGTTAGCCGTACTTACCATCGGAAGGATGCCTAAATAGTGCTATCTGAACCCCAAAACGTATGATCTGAAATGGCTTATTATCTAGTTGCAGGATCTCTACCATTGGCTAGTTTCATTTTGATAGATTAAGATATTGCACGTCATATCTATACTAAAATAATAATAAAATTTCAGCACGTGGTATTCCCGCGTAGTCCCCCACCACATTACTAACCACACTCATGGCGGTTTAACTTCTAAGATGGGACAATATGGAGTGCTTTCTGCTAGGCATGACCGTAATGGAATGCTTAAACTAAGTTATAATTATAAATAGTATAATATATTGTAATACTTAAAAGTTTCATAAATTAATTAAAATTGTTTTTTTATATAGACATACAATAATCAAAAATAGATTTGACAAGATGAGTTACTTTCTGCTGCAAAATATGACCGTAACCAAATGATTAATCTAGATTATGTTTAGAATAATATAAATTAACCACAGTGTGGTTGATAGGGGCATCTAGTTTTGCTTACACTATAGTTCACCACCTGTCGTGCTCTATTGTCGGTAAAACGATTTAAGATAAAGACAGGGTATGTTATGTTTACTTCATATATTACCATTTCAATAGTACCTTGAAATTTTATACAATTACTCATAAATACTTTCACCTATTTCTCTGTTTTTATTAAGACTAGACTATCTTACTTATGTAAAAGATGGTATTTCGTCATGTGATACCACTCTTCAAAATTATGCACGCCAATCTAATCATGTATATAATTTATAAATCTCTGAGGTAATATAAATTTAAATCATTACGATATTTTTTAAGCTACGCGCCAAGTAATTTATAAGCATGATTTTATCAGACAAACAAGGTTCACTTAAAATCTATTTCTATTTTTATTTACTAACGTAAACGTCTGTTTATCATTTTATATTAACATGGTTGTTTAACCATATAAGATTTAATTCTTAATTTTTTTCTATTTTTTTCCAAAACACATTCATACAATACTATGCCCTACTCTAACCAACCTATCTCAAGAAAGCTCCTAGTATTAACTTAACCAAGAACCAATCACCAAAGGAAGGTAGTTCATAACGTTTGGGACTAACATTCACACAACAACTCTTATCGGTAGAAAAAGAAGTAGTAGTATTTTCTGACCAATAACCAGACTCCTCAGAGTATAATCTAAGATTGGTATAGGTTGGTTCAGATAATTTTTCAATATTTTCATAGCTAGGGGGGTCTATGGCGGGGGGGATAACGCGTATAAGTGCATCACCAGCAGGATCGTCCATTATGATTGGTGGTGGAGTGACCTCGGTATTCTCCAATGAAAATGGTAATTTAAAATTAATGTCCCTGGCTCCTGATAAGTGGATTGATACTTCCACATGGTAGCTTACTGCAGGAGTAATTATAATTATTTAATTAATTAATTGAGTATTCGTTTGGTTTTTTAACTTTAAAAGGTTTTTGCTGTGTTAAATATTAATACTCGGTATCGGTACTTTAGTTATATTATAATATAATATATCGTATTATATATAGAAGCAATGAAAACAAACACAAAAAATAACCAGTGTGTAGAAAATCTTACCTTCAACTGTAGCATCTACTTTCTCATTATCCAATCGATTGCTGTTATACAAGACAGATGATGCCATCTCATTCACCTCATTTCCATTGGCTTCCTTGAATTTATGAATCGCGTAATGGCGGGTATATTTAGCCTTGCTTAGATCACATAACATAGTATGATGTTTCACCATACCACCATCTTCAAGTATAACAGATGCCCAGTGAGAGGGGTCCTCTTTATTTCTTACTATTGCATATTCACTGTTTAAAATAGTAGCACGAGGATGTGGGCCTGGAACCTATAGAACAAGGGATATATATGTATTAGTAACTTAATTAGCTTTATAAACTGGTGACTAAAGCTGCTTAAAAAGTATAGATGAGAGCATCGAAGCAAACAATTCAATTTTTTTGATTAAACCCTGAACCCTACATGATTTATATGATACTATACTATACTATATTACATTACATTTAATTAAATCATATCTCAATACATTACATTATATTACAATAAGTTACATTATATCATATCATATCGTACCTTTGTCTCCACCTTAACAACCTGCATCACAGTAGTCCTAACCGACATCACCATATCTGCCAATCGACCGTCTTCTTTAAAAAGAATAACCTGAACTCCGATTTTATCTCCTTGGTGAAACACATCATTAATCAATGAGACCTCAGCCTTTAATGGGGAATACAATAAATCCATTACACACAAAGGCAATTGGTCAACTTGGGCTTTTGGTTTGCAACCAGCGGTAGGAAAAAACAGGGATCTCTGTGTGGGGAGGGATAGGGGATTGGAGAGGAAATAAGTAAATATAACAAATTATATATATATATGCTTTTACATAATTGTATATAAAAATACAAAGTAAATATATATATCAATATTTTTATATACTTTAAAATAACACCGTATATTACCTTATCGAAGCGGACCTCAGCAACTCGATTATCCACTTTCTCTCCTTTTTGCATTAACCACATACCATAGTACAGTTCCCACGAACCTTTTGTAAAACATGCAGGAATGCTATCGGACGTAATGAATTGTGCCTTAATAATTGTAGTCCCAGGTGTTGCCATATAATAATCATCGTCAAATTCAACAGGACGTTTATCGTATCTGGTGAATTAAAGCACTGATTAGTTTTTTATATATACATATTTTATATTTATGTCTATGTCTGCCTAAATTTTCTTTAATAAATTTTACTAACAGTTGAGAAAAAGAACCAAATAAATCCGTCCATATTAAACTAAACGTAAAAAAGATCTTTATTTTGCTAGCTGGTTTTATTAGGTATTAATGTACATTATTCTATTTCCCGTACCTAAATATTGATTACTATATAAATTATTCTCCATTTACTTTTAGTACTAATATAAATTGTTCAAAAATCTTACCTGTAAACAACATGTGAATCCAGTATCTCTTTCTTACTGCCCCAACGAACCAGACGACCAACCATGGCAATGTAGAGAGGATTTAATACTGTCGCCTCAGACACAGTGATAGTGGTAGTCACTTCAATAGAGTCATTGTCAAAATAGCAATCACGATCGACTGCAATGGAAAAAATTGGCATAGCAGTAGCCATTGGTGAAAATGTATAGTATAATTAATAATAGGTGGTGCTTATTATTTCTATTTTATTTTATTTTTGTATACTTGTAAAGTAGTAAGATTTTATTGTAAACTATTGTTGCTAAATTTATCTGTGCGTTAGATTTTCAAAATCCATTGAATAAGTCCGATTTCAATAAAAAAGTAGTTACTACGACTTCATTACACAAAAATTTAGAAGAAAATAGTTTAGATATAATAAAAACTGCGTTGATCTTATTTATATATATGTATAGCCAAGGTCAAAACGTGACGATGAAATCTTTATGATAATCGATGACTATACATTAAACTAATCTCTGCTTTCTATTGTTGGATAACCAAACAGATTAAGCAACAATTGGTTTAAGATCAGATTATGTGAATATCTAAGAAATATTTAAAACTTGAAAAATATTATAAATAAATAGACAATAAATTGTTTATAAGTTTATTAAAAATCATAAAAGCCTTAGATAATTTTTAATTAGGCTATAATATTACTTATTTAATTAGTTCTATTCAATATATATATATATTTCTCCCCCGTACCTACATTTTAAAGATATCCAATCATCACGTGAGATAAATTGAAAAAGCCACATTGCAGCAAGATAAAGGAGGATCGATATGCCATTGGCGTAGAGCTACGATGCGAACTTTATAGTTTATAGCAATAATTATTTTAGGTGCCAGCCATTAGAATATTGTACATTGTGAAAAAAAAAAAAAGGCCTGTAAACTGCGATCTTAATTAATAAAACGTTAATTGATTGGAATTCAATTATCACGTTGGACACCGATACCCGATGATCGATTAATGTATATTGCAGTATGATCAAAACGGTTGAGAGCAAAGTGGGCTACAAATCACAAACACATTATCTTACATATACATATCTTCATTTATTTTTTAAATAAAAAGAATAAAGAGTTCAAAACTATCCTTTGTATAAAAATAACTAGATATAGTCATACACTTTTTGGAGATTGTGCATGTATGTTAGAGTATTATACTTGTATATAGCTATATACAAATATATTAGTAGTTATTGTATCTGATTAATTCAGAATCACACTTCTTGGACTCTTTTTCTATTGGATAATAATGTTGTAATGAATGAATTCTCAGATTTTCGTTTTTTTGGATTCAAAACATTTCTGCAAAAACTAAAGGCTTGGAGTATTGTTAACTATAGTTTGTAATCGCATAGTTACCAGAATAGAAGCTTGACTCTAAAAATTAGCCGCCATTGCGACCAGAAATATTGCAAATAAAACCAGTATTTGTTGTACTGAATTTTTCTTTGTCTGGCTGTTGTCGTCCGGTACTCGGCAGACTAAAACCCTAGTTAGCGCCGCTCCTGAATCTCACTTCGTTGATGGAGGGATATATAAATATTGAAAGGACGTAATAATTTCAGCTTTCAACGTGTTAGTTTAAGCAACTCATTTCCCTTTGTTATTATTTGATTACCGTTTAATCATAGACACGTGAGAGTATTTGTGACAAAAAGGCCAGCATGCATCTGCGAATGTGAATAGCTAATTATAATCACAGGGCAGAGTAAATTAACGTTAATTACTTTGTTAATTAAGTACACAAGTCATACAAATGAGGGCACGATAGCACAAGATAATCGAAATGATAAGATCAGACAATTTAGTGGGTGTCAGTGATCTCTTATAAGATTTTATTAGCCAATAAGAACCTTTACAATTGGTTCCATTTATATGAATGAACACAGGCATGGGTGTTAACCAAAATTAACACTCGCAATAAACAAAGGTCGGGAAAGTATAAAAGGAACAAGAATAACTAATAAAGAGGGCGGGCTATTTTACACAAAAACTCTTCATAGGGAAAACGGTTCGGGCTGGCTCCAATTCATTAACGTTTTTTTTTTTAAAAAAAAAAAAACAATAATAATAAGCACGGACTTTATCTTATTTCTAAACATCTTTGTTGACGGTTTTTCGTTCAAATACTTTTATCAAAGGCAACGTACTTTGAACAAGAATTATATTGGCTGATACAATTTACAAAAGATCAATGAGGCTCACTAAAATAGTCGGTAACAATTATCTCATTAGTGCAAATGATCACATTGTGACATTGACAAATCATCTCATCTGAATACAAAATGTTATTCAATCAATTAATATCAGAATTATCTTACAATCCACAACTCACCTATGTTTTCTTTCAAATTTAACGGTCTTGTAACATAGTTTCAGCTATCGTGTAGTAACTGGTTTAATCAACTCCACTTCTCTAATTAGAGGGAATAGCAAATCTAACTACTTTCAACAAGTAATCTAGAATTGGAAGAGATAACTCAACCCTTTCCTGAAGTCCCGCGTCAGCAGGTCTGTCTATTTACGTACACATGGCAAACACGGTATCACTAAATTTAAATTGCGAAGATCACTTAATTAGATCCGTACAATCAAGATCCTATAGGGAGCCTAGTAATTAAGCGATTATTCCTATAGGATAAGTCTAATACATGACATAAAGGACTAAGCCGTAAAAATAAATTGAATGCTTTGATTCCAGCTCCTATCCAACCTCATTATACCTATATCCTTCTCCTACCTACTTACATCCTTCCGAGTCCTGGTTAATATATTGTTTTCTAAACGGATCCTTACTCAGGCTGGAATCCCCAAAAAATAACTCTATTTGGGCCCTAACCTGGTCTTCTATGGAAGAGGTCACTCTCCTACAACTAATAGATTATATGTATGTATAATAGTATATATAGTGACATGTATGTATGTATGTAGTTAGTTAGGGAAATATGTTCTTAGAAGGTGGTTTATGTTTATACCTGAAACGCAAATATGTAATTAAACTTAAACATTTGCGTTTCGGGTGTAAGGTGTGTAAAATTGTTTCTCTTCTCAAATTATTCTACATATATATTTTTTTGTATAACAATTTTTTTCTTCCAAAAATTATAGTAAGAAATATATTTTAAAAATAAATTCTCCCAATAAATATAGCAAAAATATTTTTTCTTTTTCTTTTTTCAGTTTCCTCTTTATTATGTATTCTATTTTGTTTTTTTGCATATTATTTGTTGGAGCCAAAGCGTTCAAATTTTTTTTTTTCAACTTCTTCTTTTATGATGCAAGACCGAGCCATCCAATTGAGTGACATTTTAATATAAATTTATCAATATACTCTAAGATTAGAAAACTCTAGTGAGTCTCTGATCTTTCAAAAAATTTACTGAATAAATATGTTTTTATAATTAGCCCCATTTAAGCTATTGATTACATCACCTTACAAAAAAAGGTTGGTAATGTAAGAAAGGAACAAAAACAACTATACATAAAATTTACTATTCTCAGTCGTCAATATTTACTGCTCAATTTATGAGTTTATTTTTTATTTTTTATTTTTAATTATGTTTATAGTTGTTATAGAAGTAAAAGTAGATTATCCAGGTATTTTATTAGAAGGCCAACTTATTAGAAAGCCAACCAGTTGAGTATGGGGTTGATTCTTCTGATAATACATAACATGCAACCACAATTACATAAATTATGGTTACGTATTACATATACAATACATCGCCAAGTAAGATGCTATGCAAAAACTTCTATATCTATTGATTAACAAAGGGAGATTCAAGAGCAGCTAACTAGAGCATTAGCCTCCCCTTTACCTGATGACGACTAATTTACAGAATTCAGTACAACAGATATTAGTCCTTTTCTAGGATTACAGTATTTTATATTTAAAATGTCCATTTATGTATTTTTGGAACTTTCCTATTTACATATGTAGGCATTTGTCTGTCTATAACAGAATATGGGAAAAGGTAAATAAAGGTTTACGTGTGACATTATGCGAATAAAGGATTTTCTAACTACTCTTTAAAAAAACAATTTGTTGTTCAAAAAATTATAAGAAATGTATGTGAAACATACAATCTCTCTGGAAAAAAAAGCGAAAAAAGCAAAAAAACTTCAATTTCCTCTTTATTATTCTATTGTATTTTTTATATATACATATTCAAAATGTCCATTTATTGGGATTTGTCGAATTATTTCCAAGAACCCCTAAAATATTAATTACGTGGTTAACTAATGACGAACTGAGAATGATTCAAATAGGTCTAATTATAATCCCAGGGCAATTTTAGTTAATGTTAATTACATGGCCAACTGTGATGATTGTCGATCAAATATTAATCAGAGATTGTAAGATCTAATCGAGGCTTAATCGAAAAACAATCGCAAGATATGATATTTAATTGCCTGTTAATTGTAAGAAAGATTTCCTACTATCCTATTAATCGTAGATTAATAAATATTTTACCCTATAATAAGACAGATCTAAGTAAAATTCCAATAAATAATAGCAATAGTAATAATAATAATAGTAATAATAATAACAATAATAATAATAATAATAGTAGTATTAATAACAGTCGTAATCAGAATAATAATAATAATAATCATAATAATAATACTACTACCAATAATAATAATAATAGCAATAGTAATAGCAATTGTAATAATAGATGTATGTATACTATATACAAACAAGTTTGTACACAACGTACACACTATACACATGCTTATAAACCCTATACATTAATAATACAATACAACGCTAGAGTATAATGGTCACCACGTTATATGATATTTTCTTCACACAAGCCCTTTCTACACCGCATGCTATAGCAATACAATGGTGTGGACAATGGAGGGAAGGAAGTGGGAATGAGAGTAAAGATGGCGTGGGATATCCTATAAATGACGTCATGGTGACGTATGAGGCCTTGTTGGACAGAGTGAAGGAGTGGGCCAATAGAATCAATGATAAGGTAAAAGGAAGAGGCAATGTTGTATGATAGAGTAGGAATAGTATGATATAATAAGGTAAGATGGGGTTGGGTAGGGTATGAGCTGGTAAGATGTAGATGTAGTAAGGTATAGTAGGGTGGGTAGGGTAGAGTAGGGTAGAGTAGGGTCGGATAAGGTAAGATAGAATAGGATAGGGTAGGGTATGATGTGGTATGTTATATTATGATATAGTATAGTATAATATAATGTGATACAGTATAATAAATATAGTATATTGTGGTATAAGATGGCATAGTATGGTATAATATGTTCTACACCATTATTTATATCCTATATAATATTCCATACAATATCATACCATGTTATAGCATATCATGCCATGCTACAGTATAGCATACCATACCATACCATACCGTACCCTATTACCACTCTATCTGTATACCACTATAACCACACATCCAATCAATGACATTCCATCTCTTCTCTCTTTTTACCCAATGGTAGGTGTCCCCTGGGTATGCAATAGCCATTCATACAGAGCCGGGAATTGATCTAATCGTTGCCATATTAGGGTAGGTGATGTCATGGGTTTATCATTATAGTGGTCTATATGCAAGATATATATATATATATATAATTACTATATTTTATTACCGTTTTTTATTCCAATTAATTATAAAATTGCCTGTAATCTTATTGGCTACACCATACCAATCATCATTCATGATACATGTAATGTTTGATTGTTGCAAATTAACACTAATTACTGCTAATTAAACTATGTAATATCTGACAGAGTATTGGCTTGTGGGTGTCATTACATCCCATTGAATCCTAACGCACCACCTCAATACAATCATGATATGGTGATGCGCTATAAACCAATAGCTGTTGTTATAGGCACCAATGCTCCATCCGAGTTTCTCAAGGATTTGATTGGAACAAACAACACCATAGGAATGAAACAGAACCATTCTATTGGCTATAAAGAATGCAGTTGGACATCAACTACTGGTTTAAAGGTGTTTATACGGCCTATAATTGAAGAGCATATAGGTATATGGGCCAATGAGTTATCGTGTTTTATTGTTAAATAATATTTTGTATATATATGTATAGAATCATATATATATAATCTGATTGGGGAGGATAGAGGTGTGCGAACCAATAATATTATAGTGTTATATTGTTAAATTATAAATGTATATACATATGAATGAGTATGAAATTATATATATATAGAAATATATATATTATTATAGCAGTATATCTACTTATAGGCATGTATAGTATACTATATATGGTATATAATAAATGATTATACATTGCAATACGTGATAATCTCCAGCAACTTAGGCATCTATATATATATATATATACTATCTTACCTACTATCTTACCTACTATATTATCTACTATTTTGTCTACTATCTTACCTATTATCCTACATATTTATATCTATATATACCAGCCAACTCCAATCTAGCCTACGTCATCACCACATCAGGCAGCACTGGTATTCCCAAGGCTGTCCGGGTACCACATGGTGCAATCATCACTAATGTACTGGAGGTAAGGCTCACTTTGTATCTATGCATTATATTTTAAAATAATAGCAATCTTTAGATGGTAATTAATGCTGTTGAAGCAGTGGCAGTATATATAAAAATATTGCTGTTAGACTACTATAGTATATATGTTATATTTACGGTAATAATAATAGTAAAATATACTATCTATGTTTGTTATTATAATGATAATGCCTATTTTGTACCATGCACATACATATATATATAAGCTTACTAAACCCCTTTTTCTCTTTTTCTCCTCTAATCAGATGCAAGAAGTCCTTCGCCTAACTGCCAATAGTATCATGTTATTAAGTGCACCCTGTACCTTTGATCCGTCTGTCATAGGTCAGTTAAGATAATTCTTCATTTTGATTGGTGGTATGTTTTACTTATGTTTTAATTGTTTTAATATTCGCTAGTGATATGTAGGTATGGATATTAACCTAGGGATAGAGTAGGATAAGGTAGGGTATGGTATAGTATAGTATGGTATAATATAGTATAGTATAGTATAGTATATTGTAGTATGGTATAGTATATTATGGTATGGTATAGTGGGATTTATTAAGATATATATATGTTATATTACGTTATGTTATATTATGTTATGCTATATTGTATTATATTATATTATGCTATATTATATTATATTATATTATATTGTATTATATTGTATTATGTTATGTTATATTTACAATAATATAATTTCAGATATTTTTTCAACGTTATGTTGTGGTGCCACCCTTTTAATATTAGCCAATCATATAAAAGCTGCACCACAACGATGTCTTAAAGCTCTGTTATATTTTAAAGTAAGTTCTACAATTCATATTAAAATTCAAATTGAAACTATTATTATTATTATTATTATTACTATTATTATTATTATTACTATTATTATTATTATTATTTATTATTATTATTATTATTATT
>NAOQ01000331.1:7429-30960 GCA_002751075.1 Ichthyophonus hoferi
ACATACATACATACATACATACATACATACATACATACATACATGCATACATACATACATACATACATACATACATACATACATACTATTACATATATATATATATATATATAACCTCCTACCTATTCGGATCATGTCTGCCAAATCTAGGTTGGTCATGTACCCGTAATACCTCTAGCCTGGTTCGAACCTCTTTCACATCTTCATATGGGCCGGAATCAATCGCACTTATTGGCTGTTCTGTAGGTCCTCCAGCATGTCTTCCTGATACTTCATTTTGAGCTAAAGAGAAAGAGGTAGTAAGTATATGCAACTAGTTATTGGTGTATTAAAAATCAATACTATTTCTATTGGCTAATTCTGTTTTTTATGCTAGAATGAAGGAATAAGTATAGTGTAATTGGCTTTTGGTGCATTAAAATTTATTAGCCCAGAGCTATTGGCTGGATTATGTGTAGTTACTGAAGGGGAAGAACTGATTGGATAAAACGATATTATTTATAAAATGATTGGTATGATTGGATGTTGTATAACATGATAGGCGAATTAAAACACATAAAATTAGATATTTATTAACAAGAGGGTTTAATTGATCCATACATGGAAGAGCTTGATAAGTAAGGATTGAGTTAACTTTACAAAGCAAAAATATGATTGGGTAGATTAATAACAATAAAACAATAGATACAAGGCTAGAGATAGGTTGAAGTACATATAGAGGTATTAAGGTATTGGCCCGTTTACTGATAATTAAGGCCTGGCCCGATTCGAATTAATAAGTTGAGATCAAGGTATCATAATAGTAAATAAATATATTATGTTGACTTCATATGTAACATAATTGATCTATTAGTATAGTATAATGTAATATAATAAAATATGATATAGTTTAGTATAATATAGTATGATATAATACATTATAGTATAATATAATATATTATAATGCAATATAATGCAATATAATGCAAGATACAATACAATATAGTCTAATGTAAGATAATAGAGTATAATATAATATAATATAGTACAATGTAATACAATACAATATACTATAATATAATGCAATAACCCAGTATATAATAAATATATACCATATACACTATCTCTTACTATCATCTGACAATAAAAAATAGAGTGCGGTAAAGTGTACTATATACTAGGCAATAATACATAATCTATAAAATGTACTAGTATAATACATATATCTATAAACAATAAACGGTAAACAAATAAGTAATAATAAGTTAAATAATAAATAATAAATAATAAATAAACTATACTAATCAATACTAAATATTATATCATGCTAATGATATATAAAAAACAATAACCGCCGCTGACTATCGCATATATACTATAAGATATATATATATATATATGTATTATGTATTAGTAATCCATCGTGTATAATCCATGATACCCACACTAGTATAATCATATACCCACACAAAGACACCAAGCGGTAGAAAGGAAAATAGACAAAGTTGAATAGGATCATATGATAGAACATGAACTACAGACAAGGCACAGGAGATAGTAAAGATTAGCATACAAGATGGATGGATGTTATTTTTATACCCAGGTAAACAAGTCACCGACCATAACTACATTCATTTTAGAGATACCTAAGTTCGTACGTAAGTACACATTCACACATCCAGGTGTGAATTCACCCACAAGATTACAATGTATATAACATTGTGTATAAAATTCATAATCTTAATCGTGCAAACAATCCAATAAGGAAAACCTAAACCTTTATGGTATATAATATAACAGAAGATAATATAATAAAGTAGAGTATAATATAATAAAATATAATAAAGTATAGCCGAAAGATACAATAAACACAGTATATATACACAAACATTACAACACTATGTTATAAATAGTTTACAACCTTTGTCCTTCTTAACTAATCGTTTGGCTGATAGCTGTGCCTTTTTAGCCTTGTTACTGAAGGGCTTCTTACGATGCCCACTCATGTTTTTATTGGGGTATATTCAAGTAACACTACAGGTGGTAGTGTTGTTCTTTCTACAGAAGTGAGTAAGTTCAGCTTGGAATAATCAAGTAGTCTGCTAGTACATGCGCCAATAATCGCAAACTAATCGCAGATTGATCAATTAAATCGGTAGGATTAATATTGATCTCTGAGTAATTATTAGGATTAATATTTGTATTAATCTCTTATTAATCATAAAGATTGGTACTGATCATCTCTTATTATTTATTAATATAAACATGATCTCCCATCAATCATAAAGATTACTATTAATCTCCGATTAATTATTAACATCAGCATTAATATCTAGTATTGATCTCTCAGTAGGCATTGGTATTAGTACTAATATCTGATTAATTGTTAAGATTGGCATTTGTTCAGATATAACTAGTATGCATAATAAATTCTTGGAATTAAAGCGTTCAATGCTTTTTTTTTTTTTGCTACAGCTTATTCCTTTATGTTACAAGACTGTTAACTCCAAATGAACACGTAGTTTAAATTGATTTATCGTGCGTAGTTTTCAAGCACTTAACATAAATGAATTGGCTCATGAGCCATCCATATGAGAACCCGATAGGGTAAGACTAGCGAGAAAAGAATCCTAGTGGGTCTCTGTGATCTTTTATGAACTGTTCTTATTAGCCAATAAGAATATTTATGATTGGTCCCATTTAGGTTAGAGCGAATGCCATCAATGGTTGGAATTAAAGTTGCTTCATTGACACCCTCACTGGCCGGCAGCCAGTCATACACATTGATTTCACTCCTGTATGGGATTTACTACAAGAAATCAAATTTGTAATAATTGGCCTTTTGGAGCAACTGCAAGCTAGTATTATTGTATTTTACTTTAATTTGTCGAGTTATATTATAATTCATTGTTTTTTACTGTATTATATTCTATTATTGGTTTTGTTTTCTATTCTATGATATGATATTTAGGTTGACATTGACTAATTAATTCTAGGTTGTTCCCTAATCTAATACGGCATACTAGATCTTATACAAAAAATATAACTACTTATACAGCGTAGACTATAATGGTTTTGATTATAGTTAATTAATTGATGTGACATTTCTTATTAGTCTATATACGGAATACGATATTCCATAACGGGGACTGGGGAACGAAATTATACAATGAGCTGAATAAAGACTTAGAATTTTATTGTGATTCACTGTCTGCTATCGTCAGCTGTCTTCCAAGATGAATAGGATACGAACTACAACATAGATTGAGAAAGACAGCAATTACAATATTCTATTTTTTAAAAAGTTTTTATTATATATTTTACTATATATCAATGTATATAAAAATCTGTATCTGCCTATTTATAGATAATGGGTACTAATATTATGAACAAGATAGTCGGTTTGATTTAAAGTCACAATTGTAGAAATATTAGCCATACCATAACCCAGCAAATAGTTTGGATTTTCAATATTTATTTACTATCTAACTAGTATTTTATATTATAAAACGCACAGTTATTTTTCTTATGCTTTTAATTATACAAAGCACTAATAATGTCCTCAAAATTCTTGTAAATTTTGGCTCTTTGCAGTTTCAAACTAGCTGTAACTAACCCACTCTCTGGAGTCCATAACTCATGCATTATAGAAATCTTTTTAGGAGTTTCAAACTTGGCCAGCTTAACCTGCTTCGCAGTATTATTAATAAACTCTAGCACTATCTTGTTAACAGCCGGGTCCTTGCACAACTCTTCGTAGGGCCTGTCTGTGTTAATATTCGCAGCCTTGGCAGCTGCTATCAAGGCGGGCTTCTGAGGGACAACCAGGGCCACACAGTAAGAGTAAATGGGATTGGCATGAACGCAGATTTGCTCTACACAGGGGGTAGAATTAAGGGCTGCTTCCACCTTGCCCAGTGATACATATTCTCCCTGCTGCAATTTGACTAGATCTTTCTTCCTATCTATGATTTGCAGGGTGCCGTCAGGATGCATCATACCAATATCTCCACTGTGGAACCATCTCACCCCCTCACTATCAGTCTTGAAATCCTCAGCTGTCTTCTCTGGCATCTTGTAGTAACCTTGAGACACTGTAGGTCCACTAATACAGATCTCACCTCTAGCCCCACCTATAGTGGGATCGTCCTTGTCAGCCACCAGGTAGCCACCCTCAGGCCAGTCAATCAGCTTAAACTGTACAGTAGTTTCAGGTATACCTACCCGTCCGTACACACCCATGCGGTTGAAATCACCCACCGTAGCCATAGCGCAGGTCTCAGTGAGACCATATCCTTGCACTACGGGGATACCAAAAGCTACAGACATGAAGCGCTGAGACTCGGTGGAAAGAGGGGCACCACCAGAGACGAGGCCCTTCAGGCGACCACCTAGAGACTTCTTGAGCTTATTAAACACTAACTTGTCCCAGAAACTAATTTTGGCATGGTTGAGAGTTGAACTTCTGGTGTTGGTGTTGTTCTTCTCAAAAATGGAGCCCTTGACTGACAAACCTGTATGGAACAACTTCTGGACTACACCAGAGGTAGCAGCAATCTTAGCTAGCACACCCTGACGAATACGGTCTATAACGGTAGGTACACAGGCCAAGTAGGTAGGACGTAGAGCAAGGATGTCACCTTGAGTACCAGGCTTGATACGAGGGGAAGTGTCAGAAAGGGTGGTAGGAGAGCCATAACCGATCCTGCATCCATAAGATATGAAGTACAATTCAGCAATCAGAGCTAGGATATGAGCTAAGGGAAGGAAGCCAAGATAGACGTCTTCACCAGCGATCATGGTAGGGAGACTATCCCCTAGTCCTCTTAGACCACACATGAGGTTGGTGTGGGTCAATAGCACACCCTTAGGCATACCCGTAGACCCTGAAGTATACATGATAACAGCTAGGTCTTCACTCACGGGCACCTTGTCAGGCTGGTTAGAATTAGCTGCACCGTCCGCTAGAATATCATCAAACTTTATAAGTTTGATTGAGTCAGCAAAAGATATAAGCAATTCTTCCTTGGCATCACCAGTGTAGATAATGGTGGTAAGAGTAGGGGTTGTCTTGGAAATACGCTTAAGCTGCCCCAACAAAGACCCCTCTGTGACAATATGGGTTGTCTCTGTTTCGTTAATACTATGTAAAATAGCTTCCTCTCCTAACGTGGCATAGATGGTTACCACAGGGCTGCCCATGGCAAACGCAGCGTGAGCAGCAATCTGCCAGTCCGCACAAGTATTCATATAAATTGAAATATTCTGGTCACTCTTAAGTCCAGATCTTCGGAGTCCACTACCAAAATTAGTGACCCTGTCAAAAACCTGGGCGTAGGACATCCATTCATAGGCACCAAAGGTAAGCTTCTCGATAGGACGTCCGCTTTTAGGATCCTCTCCCATTTCTCTCTCAATTAGTTGACGAGTTCCAAATAGAGGAAGAGTGCCATACTTCTTCGCGCAGTTGGGCAAGATTGAGGCGACGGTGGGAAACTCTTCAGGAACACCTCTAAGTCCTTTGGTAGTTTCCGAGTTTCTAACAACATACTCGTTGGTAGAGTTAGGTACTAGAACGGAGGTCATATGCATGTCAATGATTAGATAGCAAATACTATTTAGAATAAGTATTTAATTAAACGGTTCACCTGTTTAGAATAGGTTTAGTAATCACAGAAGTAAGTAAGTCTCAAATGCTTTTAATATACGAAATGGCATCGCCTATTGCGCTTATATACTCGCTTTCTTTGTTCCAATTGGTTAGTTGAAGAAGATCAAAATTGGTCTATCCGAATCAAGTTTTATCTAATGATTTATTCTCGGAATGAGACTCGGGATAAATATACTCAAAAGTCACTCCCGATATCTGAATTGAGGAACAAGGATTGTAACACAACATTAAAGCAGATTTTTTTCTATAAAATACACACACATACATACAAAAATACACACACAAACATATATATCAAGATATAGTCCTACCTGTTGGGGTTGCACAACCTATTCACATATTAGCGCTAAATTTTAAAGTATCCAATCAGATGTCAAGTGCGTTTAATACCCGGCTCACACGGCGTTTAGAATGTATGAGATAATATTACCCTTTCGTGCATTAATCATGGAAATGGGTATAGAATAAGTCGTACATGATGCTCTGACCATGAAAAATGCTTCTATAAACAATTTTTTTTATTAAAAAAAAAGGCAAAACAAAATTACAGAAAATTATGTACATACACGTGGGTTTTTTTTTAGAAAAAAAATAGTTATACGCCACCATGTGGTCTATTTCACCAGATTAAACGACAATTTTAACTCAATAGCTGATTAACTTGTAGTACTCTCATTATTACTATTCACATGCTACAATTACATGTATAGCTTTATTAAAAAAAAAATGGATTTTTTATTGGGAATTTGTTCTAAAGTTAAAGATAAAGCATGTCCACTAACCCCTTCCCAAACCTGGTAGTTCAGCCAACGATATTTTTCTACTTGTTAAAGGTAGATTGGTTCTTGGTCAAGTCTTTCCCATGCATACCGATTGCTATTCACGTGTATATAGTTGAAGAATACATATTTTAATGTGAATATACGTGCAGTAAAGTGTGATTTTTTTTAATAATAGCAATTAAATATAGCAAAATGGTAGGTCATGTCTTTGTATAAATGCTACTCACCTAATATAATGATAGTAGCTCTAATATCAATCATTGATCAAAATTTCAGATGTCAACGGCTATGTCCAGATCAGACAACAATGAGTGCCCATTTTCATTCTAGGATATTTATATCATTGTAACAGCTTAGAATAAATTAAAAAAATTTAGTAGTTATATACGTAACATAGTAATAAAATACACTTGAAATATGAATAGAAAAACAGGCGTGCGAGTAAATCATTTGGATTATCAATAGCAATCATTATCAATAGCAATCATCAACAATAGCAATCATCATCAATAACAATCATCATCGATTAATGCAAAATCATTTGCTGTATTGACATGTCAATTCCCAATTGTCATGCTGGGTATATTATTGCCAATTTAGTAATCTCCAACTACAAAAATATTGTAAAAAAAAAATAATAACAAATGAATAATAAATAATAATAATAAATTTGACTTGCCCGGAAAACAAAACCTTATTTAGTGGTCGCCCAATGGGAGAAGTAAGAGCTAAATATGGCGTGTGCTAAACAGGATAATATAGATTTAGAAATCTGACCCAATAAGATAATACTATAGTTAGATGGATTGCCTTTTAGAACTCGAATGGCAAGATTGATTCGTACTGATTAGCGATCAAATACATTCAATTGTCATTTTTCATCGATTAAACCGTTATATGATATCACTCTCATTTTGTCTCTAACATCCTTCCAGGAGTGGATTGCTTCAACCAAAACATAAAAGCATGTTGCTTTTTTATTCTTGTCGCATTAAAATCTGTTGTGCATATGTGTGGTTTATCTATAATTTTGAAAGTTTATTCGTTGTTATATATATTGAATTTTATTTACGATAATTACAAACATAAGCATTATACATGCACGGTTTGTCTATATTTCAAGGAGTTTTGTAGTTGCCACATTTATATTTTATAGTTTATTTGCACAAATTAAAAACATAAGCACAAATACAATCATAATTTTAATTTTCATGGAGGATTTGGTCTCTTGAAGTGTGGTCTGATGGTGAAGACAGAAAAGAAAATTACCTTTAATTATATGGGGTTTTGTTATTTTCTTGAATATTAGATTGTATTTGTAAATTTTAATTTCCTTTAATTATAGGTCCAATAAATAGGTATAGATAGATATTGTTGTTCCCTTTTTGGCCTGGGAATAAACTTTTTGGGATTATCTATTTATAGATTATATATTATCGATCTATTTTAAAATCACAATCAAATATAAATAATTGTGTAATTGAATAATCAATGGATATTACTAAATAAAAAAATTGAATGCAGGAGGTGTTGTGACAGCATGCTACCCTGGCCCAAGGCTTTCCCTTTAATAATTAATAGTAAGCTCTCCTATGGTACGGGTTAATAGCTTTATCTTTACCTATAGAACAATGCGCTATCCCGCACCATATTGTAAATGACGTACATACTATTATGTGTCTAATTAGACTAAGTTATGCTCTTTAAAGTTTGGGTCTTTGTTAACCAAGTCTACAATAAAAACTTACTTAATAAATCGAGTAGGACTCTAATAATAAAGTCCAGACCACTAGAATGGACTCCTAGTGTGCCATATGATTTTATTTAAAACCAAATTCAGAGTAGCTTGAAGCTTGACCTCAAATTGGAGATAAATTGCTAATTGCTTTGGAATACTTGTACATTTAACGTGAACAAAGTTAACGGCTAATTACTTAGCAATTAGTTAAGGGGAATGCAATACATGTTACCTACATATGACAAATTTTTCAAACCCCCTTTTGTATTGTAATTCCACTAAATGTAATTAGAATACTAGTTACCCCTGTCCATCTGGATCTTATCAACTAAGGTCTTAATAGATAGTTGTACATTAGTATTAGGGCAATAAAGTTATCTTAGCAAAATCAAATAGATTTTAAATGTTTTAAACACATGGATGGGCATGGGGAGTACTACTATGTTTTAATAGGTGTGTTATGGCAGGGTTGTGATACCGAAATAGACTGTATTGTTGAATAATCGTTTTTTATGCTTGCTCAACTTTTTATACTTTTAATAATGTTTCCTCCATCAGTCTCGAGGTTGAAGAACTCTGCTTAGCTGTTTAATAATTTCCGTAGATGATATATCTTATTTGTTTTTGAATTTTAAAGTTCCTCAAAAGGTTTTAAATTTTATATAGTAAATTTTACATAGTCGAACAAATTTTAGTGTGTACTTTGTATTTATGTTACAATTTATTAACTTAAATGAATAAAAAATACCATGACTTTGTTGCTTGATCTACCATATCCCACAAATATTATATCTGAAAGACAATTTTATTTTATATTTTATTTTAATAAATCTGACACAACCCACAGCATACTACACTCAGAGCAAAAAAAAAAAAAAAACAATATATATATTAATTTTTTCTATTGTGACTTTATGCGTAAACGTTTATATTTAATATACTAAAAATATAGTATTGAGGAAGGCATGGCCCAAAAAATCTTATGAATTGTAGGACATACCATTATATCAAAAACAAACAGCCAGTCCTGTACCGCATTTATTGAGTGCTCTTTCAGCCATGCTTTATGGAATATTTGGTTTTAATTCGCACACAGGAAAAAGCAAAAACAGTCCACAAAGAATTAAATACACACTTAATGTGGAGCTTTGTTTGGAGGAGAGGGGCGAGGGGGAGGAGGCCCTCTGGTGGCCCAGGAGGTATAGCCCGGTAAGATGGCAAAAAAGCTCCACCATGTGGTCTGCCGTGAATTGAGACGGTTATCGACACGGTCACCATTGCATGTTGCACTCTCAGCACGAAGATTGACGGATGACGATCGACTGAGAAAAATAAATATAAGTTTTCAAACGTGGGGGTATTGGAATATACATTCATATATATGGAAAGTGTTGGAAAGTCATGGACGTGGGTTAGTCGGCATAAGAGGGTTTTAAAAAAACAATCAACAGTGGTAGAGTTGACTGCGGGGGGGAGGAGGGTGTGGGGGGGAGTGGACCAATAGATATTTATTTTTTTACCACGACAATAACACACTTATTATACTTCCATTTGATCGCTTATACATCTGCCAATACGATATTTGATGCATATCAAATAAAACTAAATTTGGTGATGAAATAAAATTGAAGTATTACAGGAGGTTAAGCGCGTAGTATAACTTACTTCCAATTCAGAAATGTTTTGCCTTCTAATGATTGAATATAGAAACACAGAATTATACATGTGTGACCAGAAACAACTTTCATTAAAGGCACCAGTCAGCCCAACCTCTTCCAAGAACTTGCCTATATACACACTAGACTAAATTTCCACACCTTCAGAAAGATATATATAACATAACACATACTATCCCTACTATACATACGTCTTTAATTACACCGCCTTGGATGCGCATATATTAGCACTTTTAAATACTTACTATGATATAATTCTATAGTTAGTATATAGTGTCCCAGTAGGAAGGCTCTTTCCAGGGGCAACGCTACTCCATGAACCCACAACATAAGGAGAGCGTTGGAACACAGTCCACCAGGGTACAAGAGGAATATTGTATTCTCTATGGTAGTTAAGGGTTCGACCAGTTTCTCCAAAAGAAACCAGGTAGGATGTACCGGCACAGTCTACTGCTACAAAAGTTCCTTGACGAGTGAGGCCCTTATATGTGCGTATGTGCATAAGCATAGGTTTATATTAATAAAGAAAAAAGTAGGATCAAATCAAGAAACTGGTCTTAATAAACCCATGTTCTTTACAATATTAGGTTTTAATTAACAATGAATTTAATTTTAAGTAAATTGAAATTAAAAATAAAATGATGCACAAACACACGCCTAAATGATTTAAAATAAAAGACCATGATAGCAAGTACCAATACCTACTAGTACAATTAGTACAGTATTTATATTGCATCAATTTACATGCTTATTTTTTTTAACTTGGATATAGTAAAAGGCTTCATGTGTATGCCAATATAGCATTTACCCAACTTACAATTGTGGCGACTGGACTGTTTACAGGTGCACCGTGAATGGCAACCCATCCCACTGTGGCTCGCCTGCGGTAGGTTCTAGAGTGGGGCTTCAATTGGAGGTATATATTGCGACCAGAGTACCAGCTGTATGCAGACAGAATCTCATCTTCCACACTATTTTGTACCTGTATATCAAGCAAGATAATGCAAAAAAAAGGTGAGTATACATATATTGAAAGTATTTTCAGTCATAATTATAATTAGAGGATAGATGTATATTTATATGTGCTATAATTAATGCGTGTTTTATAAATGGGAAAAACTCTTATGGTTTGGCACACTGTAGGCACCAAATACTGACACACACATTACATTTTATAAAACTGGAAAAGAGTTTAAAGATCTATATATTTAATGTTGTATGTAAAGCCATATGTGTAAAATTTAACAGGAAATTTTTTTAAGAAAACTGAACACTGATAACAAATCTGATAAAATCAAAAAATGTGAGGAAAAATTATTTAATTTTATCTCTAATACGCTTAAAACAATATAGTTATCATGCTGAAGCGAAGCACTGGGTATTGTCTAGTAGGTATGAAAATATCACGACAGAACTATAAACATACAATAAGAATAATTTTATTTATGGTGGTAAATCAAAAAGGAAAAAGAAGAAGAAAAAGGAAAAGGAAAAAGGATAAGGAGAGACATTACACCTGGGCCAATGTAATAAGTATATTTCCTGCGCCAACAGGGCTCTGGAAGGGCTGAACAGAAGTATCAGGGGTAGTCTTGAGCATTTGGGTACCGGCTGTAAAGTATACATTACCCCGGTTGACGCGAATTTCTTGGTCGGGTAGCACAGCAAACCAATTGGTTATTTCTGTAACATGATAGCCATCACCACAATCAGGGGGTTCCTGCAGCCTGCGTATATAATTTTGTATATATGAATAAATGCATATTTATAAGCATTTTAAATAGAGTTGGTACGGTAATAGTGTATCACAATATAGTATTATAATTAATATTTATTTAGTTAAATGTAAATAAAAAAGGAGATAAAAAAAAAGAATTATCTATGTCTGAAGATTTGATCGGAATAGACATTATTAATGTGATCCACTCCATCTTTTAAATTTCTTATAGCTCCATCCACCCCTCACCTTCCAATCCCATCTTCCATCAGACATATTTTTCTTACTTTAGCGCTCATGCTATGTACTTAAACAACTTTTAATTAAAAATATAGACCGAACCGAAAACTAGGCAAAGTTGATTTTTAGGAGATTCTATAACTATCAAACAAATAAACGTACTTAATCTGAAACGAATCCCGAGACACCGCTCTGATATTAACATTAGCCACCTGTGATTCTCTGGAAGTAGATGGCCCGGCAATGACAACTGGGACCGTTGGGAAAGTCCGTGGAAAGCGAACAGTCCGCCAAACGTGGTTTAGAGGTGTTCGTCCTACCTGGAAATTTGGGCACTCATCGGGCAATTTGACATGATTGCAAAGAAATTGGTTTCCAGGTAAATTAACACATTTCGTATTCTTAAAACTGCTACACGGATTATTAGCACAAGGGAGCGATACAGGTTCTAGACATTTTCCGTTCACAACTGTTAATAAATATGTATATGGACACAAGGGCGGAGGGGTATGGGAAATAAGGAACAATGTGAGTTATGTGTGCGGCATGTGCAAATTCCTATCTATATGCTTGACTAATAATATAAAATATATATCCATTATGAAAATAAATTAGAATTGGAGAATTTTACATTAAATGAGTACAATTACTTAGCACGCTACAGTACAATTAAGACTTGACCCCAATTGACACTATTGTATCAATTTAAACGCACATTTATAACTACATGGGAGCTTATAAGTAACAGAAACAAAGTCCAATATTGGTTTAAGCGTGGTTTAAAACCAAGTTTCAATTAAATTGCATAAACAACTAAAAGTCAAAAAAGAAGAGTATACTTACGTCGCAGTCCAACATTGCACATGCACAGACCGTTTGGTATGGGCACCAGTCCTTCGTTTTCTCGCGCTTTATCAGTGCAGAACGCCCTATCTGACCCAGCTTCATCACACACTGTATTAACGCACTGGGCTAAAAATAATAATGAGGTGGGAAGTGGGAGTTGTTAGTATTTCACGTTGGCTTATTTAATTATTTTCACTTACAAGGAAACTCTGTTAATAGTACACGACAAGATGAGGAGAAATAAAGCAGACTAAATAACATTAGAATAACTGGTACAGAAATAAGGTATATGTTTTATCATGACTTGAAACTTGGCTAAGTCGTTAAAATCAATTACATTTTTATAAGCACAAATATCTGCATTTTAAAAAAAGAAAAGAAAACAACAGACCACATATGGAAGCAGGCACAAAACATCAATATATTATATTGTGCTAAATAAAATATAATTGTCAAAGCAATGTAAATGCTGTAACATATAGATTAAATAATAAGCCAAACACACACTATCTTTTATGAACACCCTCAAGGGAGCTCTTATAGGATTTAAAACAAAAACCCATTTTCTGGTTTTGCATTTAATTGCATATTTACAAACGCCATCTATGTATCCAGCCATATTAAATATAATATTTCAGCATTCAAATCTTAAGAAAACAAAAATATCCCGTAGTAGATTTAACCAAGATCATGTAATACATTGTACTTACAAATTTAAAAACCTGTTAAACAATAAAATTTATTTTACCTGACCCTGTGCAGGTAATGCCATCCCCTGCGGTGCCATACGAGCACACGCACTTAAAGGAACCAGCTGTGTTTGTACATTCGGCATACTCATTGCAGTTATGAGTTCCCTCCTCGCACTCATTGACATCATTACAATGCATGCCACTGGGACACGTTTGTTCATTTGCAATTGTATATTGCAGCCCCGCTTTACATACGGTAGTGGTAGGTTTGCACGTCTTTCCATCTCCGACAAAGGCAAAGTTGCAAGCACACGTTGCTATGTTTTCTTCAAAGGTACACGTAGCATTAGGTGCACAACCACCATTGTTGGTAGTGCAAGGGTTGGGTGTCTGGTAACCAAATTCGACAAAAGGGATCTAGAAGGGTTTATGACTTTAAAATATCAATAAACTACCTTTTATAATCTTTAGGAATTTGTTAAAAGTGAAACTATGCTGCCAAATATAATAAACTATTAATTGTGTTTGCCTTTTTAACTCTCCTTTTTCTCCGCATATATACTATCCCAAATCTCTCTCATGACAAACAAATTCATATATGCATACGGTGCTGCTTTCGTGGTAGTCACAGCATATTTTTCACTTAAAATGTAACAAACTGATCATTAGTAGGCAATATTGAGTTATAATAAAAAAAACTCGCATTAACGTGGCATGGTTTTTGTTTACTGATTTATATATAACAAACAAAACAATTACCGGAATAAAGTAATTTTGAAAACTATGAGAGACATATAAAAATATAAAAAATATGACATTAAAAGAAATTAGCAAAAGAGATGACAATAATAAATTTTAAATACTCACAGGTTTCTTTGACCCTACGGGGGGCACAGTAATCTCCGTGCAGCCGTCCAAAGAATTGTCTGGATCAACCACGAAAAAACGATTTATTTTATTATCGTCAAACCACACCTTCACCGTATAATCACCAGCATACACGTCTGTAAATGTGAAATTTCCAAATTCATCAACTTCAACTGTATCTACAATCTCACCGTTTACATTAATAAGTTGAACAGAAACATCGTCGGTCACAATTGTCTCTCCAGAATCTTTCTTGCGATTCGGGGGCTTATGGTCAAAGAAAATGTTTCCAGTTACTCCGATGGGTTCTAAAGGGAAACATAGTCAGTACCCTAGTGTGCGCATAAGGTATTAACAAGAACGTACGCAAATTTTTATCTAAGATGTAGATAGTTATTCTAATATGAGGTCAACATGTGGAAGAAAACAAATAGTGTATGAAAAAAAAAGAAAAAAAAAAAAGAATGCATTAGGAGAACTATTCTTATTGTATTGGGGGCCAACCGTATCAGAAAAGGAGAAAAAATATGTCTAAGTGAATTTAGGAAATATACGATCAAAAAACCAGCACACCTATTATAACAAATGGATTATCCCCCAATGCCCAAAATTGCATGAAAATCAATACATACGTACACCTACATGAAACATTTACACCCTCATATATGTAGTATTTATTATATAAGTTATGAAACCTCTACAACTATGTGTTATTTATGCTATTCTGATTGCATCTGTAGCTAAAATTAAAATACCCAAATAAAAAGTAGACAGATTAAGGAGCTATAAAAGTACCACAAACGTACGTTTTGGGCCAGTGGGTTTGGAGGTAGGCCTTGGGGTTGCAACTGATTCATCGAAATTTGAGTCAAAATCATCTGGATTTTCTAGATCATCACCATATTTTTCGTACTTCTCATCATCTTTTTTTTTTTTTTCATTACCACCACCAAGCTCTCCACCAAAGTCTTCGAAATCATCTTCGTCTTCGTCGTCGCCGCCGCCAAAATCTTCGTCAAAATCAAAAAGCTGCCTACGATAGAGTTCCTTGTGGTTCACTATAATAATTAGGATATATATATGGATTAGCATTTTTTTTCCATGTACGCATACATAAATGTGTATGCTAGAGTGTTTGAACATTGTTGGAGAAGGAATTATATGTGTAAAGAAACATCCATTAGTTTGTTGTTTTTCACAATGGATACTCATATATATACTCATTCAATTAGCTTGACATAATGTATAATTAAACAATGGCACAAGGATCAATACTGATATATAATTAATTGTAGGCAAATAAAAGTGTCAGCATTGTATTCTGAAGGGGTAATAAGCCTCTATCTGGATAATAAATAACAGTTAAACTCAAGGAGCTAAGCAACCCAATCACGGACATTATGAGTGAAAAATTATCTAAATCATGTATCGTATCAGTGGTATTGTCATATCTTTTTTATTCAATTGTAAAAGTACAAAAAGATTAAATTGGAAGGCAGCGGAACTTGTCAGCAAATAACATATAAAAATGTAAAAAAAAAACATCCTAAATTTTTTTTATTTGTGTTTTGCAGTCAAGAATATACACGGCATTACCTCATCTGCTCAAACATGGATACGAAAAAAAGAACAGTTAAGCCATTAACATACCCTCCAGGTCTTCGGCCCTTTTAACAATCTTAATTGCGTTCTCCTATAAAAAGTCATAAGGTTAGTGCACCTCAATCATCTACAACTAAACAAAGTATTGTATCCTATTTCTTGTGCGCCCTGAAGTACTAATATAATAAAGAATATAAAAAAGCAATGGTTTTTTAGTTCTTTCACCTAGACTGAAAATCTAAATGGTTCAGTTAGATACAATCTAGTATACTTTCTTGAAACACCAGCTACAGAACAGCCAACAGTGTTCCTATGTATTTATGCATATGTGTATACACATTAATTAAAGAAAATATTTGTTCATTATTAGAGCGAAGCACTCGGCTATACAAATCTATACTTGCCCGCAAATGATAGAGTTTCAAAGTATAAAGATCTCTCATCAAAGCAAATCAACCCATTATTTTTGTATTTGAAAAACAGACTGGAAAAAGGACCAATATAACATAACCCCAATACTTGCTTATGACGTATCAGTATCAGATGTATTATCGTTCTTAATTAGATTACCATCTAATAATAAATGCGTAGATACTTGCTCTAGCATTGTTCCTTTCTTCTTTATATTTGATACTTGCGCGGCCGCGCCAATGAGATTAGGTATATTGAAGTATATTCTCTTGGCGTCTTAATTATAGACTTTATTTAACTGCCTTTTTGCATATTTATTTAGTATAGTTACCTATTTGTTTGAAATGTTTGTGTATCTTCCTAGTAGCCTGTACCAACAATTAGAGATAAAACTGCTGGTCCCCGTACACAGCTTAAAACAATAACAAATGAAATCCACATGTCTATATATATGTTTATTTAGCCAAGAAATGTAAAAAATAACTATAGAAATGAGAACAAAAATCCGGCTTCTCCTGCCTACTTACATTGACAAAATAAAGATGCAGTCACGGAAAAAGAATGACATACCTTGAAGTCGGATTTTGCAGTAACCCACACATTGCTGGCAAGTAATGTAGCCACCACCACAATCCAAACCATTGTTGGTTTTTTAATAAAAGAAAATATTTATTCTATGCTATATCAAACATTCAGCACAAAATCCCTTAAAGAGACGAGTGAAATACTGCGATGGCTAAGGTTTGCAGACCAGTATCTTAGGATGAAGGGTAATACAGGGGAAATCAAATTCATAAATCTATAGCGACAATGATTGGCTTTCTTTTATTCGTTGGAATTAATCTTGGAATGTAAAGAAAATAATTTATGCCCCAGGTTGCCGAGAAAATGCATTTGAACGCTAATATATGTTAATTGCTTTATTTATATATTTGCTTTTTGCTTTTCTAATATAATCTGCTGAATGTACATGTTTATTATTTTTAGTAGTTTGCGCAATAATTAGTAATAGTTGTAATATTTTACTCCTCAATTTAGCGAAATTCCAGCACAAAGGAATGCACAGGTTATGAAAATACTGTACCAATTTTTATTTTTTCGGGGTTTAGTCTTAACTTAAATTTGAAAATTTTGTTACCACCGGATCTCATGCTATATATATATATATATATATATATATATATGTAGTTTTGAATTCTTATGTATTTTCAATATATTTATTCTGAGGGTTAAATCCCGACCTTGCGGTGATTTTATGGGTTTGCACTACTAGGATTTTAACTCTTGATTGCATGACTTTCTAGCTTCCCTTCAACAGTATTTGTAGTCTAATTAATATTGGGGAAATAGTTGACTTTGAAATCGTTCTACATTTCTTCTATATCTTACTGGGAAAAATCAACTTATCTAATTAATCTAATTCCTGGGGAATATCATTTTTTTTTAGTAAGATTTGAGCTAGATTGCAATTTGACATAAACCAATTAAATGTAATTATATTTCCTATGCTAATTTTGTAACACATCAGGCTTAACTTGTTTTTTGTTAACATACAAATAAAATATACAGGCTTCACGGCGGATTATCATGTTTTTATGCGGCTTATTAATGACGTCACGCAAGTAAAAAGTCCTAGGCTAATAATAATAGGTAATTAACTAGCAATCAGTAAAATATCAATCAACATCGTATAGTTGTATGTTCTGAACTTGCATATAGGAATTATTGTCTTTTTTTTCAATAAGGGAAATATATATATATATATTTAAGCTAACCAGGTTAAATGCCAGTATCATCGCTGAAAAAAAACTCTGGCTATTATTGATTACAAAATAGACCAAACGTTGAAAAGTTCCATGAGGATATCTGCTCGATCCTTTTGAGCCGAAGTAGTGGGAGGGGAGAGGGTGGGGACTACTACAACATTCGCATGACTAGAATTACAAGAGTAGAATAAATAAATATAATAACTGGTTACAATAATAATAAAAACACTCTTATGTACTGAAATTTCATAGCAATGATATGTTGGCAGGATGTGTGTATGCTCCTGTAATTGCATTTTAATTGCTAATTTTGTAATCACTGGATCAATCAATCATCTTAAATCTACTGATGAGATCATCTGTTCCAATTGGTCTTCTGAAATCTCCCTGCTTAATTAGGAATTTATTAAGAACGTTGTATAGTTTTTAGTGATTCATATAGTCACCGAAGATTAGCATGTATGACAATAATTGGGCTTCACTCTAAAGATGGAGTCTACTTGTAGTTGTAAGTAACCAGATTTTCAAAGGCTACAGAGATAATATACTATAGTCTATACAGATTTTACTGGTGTACACTACTTTAAAATGTATAAATTTATATTTACCAGTTCCAGTAATATATATATATAATACATGGTACATAATTCATAATATATACATCATATATAATTCATAATATATAATTAACAGCAAATCCTTTTAATTTTAATAGCAATAATCAACTAAATGGCATGTTTATTATAACTTCACCAGTTTATTTTCACCCATTGAACATTTACCTATAATACTGTTGAAAAATAATGTTATATATATCTATTGTATAACTATTCTCTCACTAAATTGAAAGGTTAATTTGTAGAGTACACTAATAATCGTAATATAGCACAAGCTCGGTTGGGGATTAGACAAAATAATAACTACAAATACAGGATACCTGTATAATCCTGTAACAGTGTAAAAATCATGAAAATAATAATTAAAGACGCTAATATACCAAATGATATCTCCATTAATACAAATGCAAGTTTCAAAATGGCAATGATGTTAGACTCGGAATCTAGATAACCTTATATTGTAGTTTTGTTTACGGGAATAAAGGACAGTTTATTGCAAATTATGAAAGACTTAGACTAGAAGCTTGCCGATTGACAAGAACAGTTACAACTATATGTATATATATTTATATTTTTATTTTAAAAGTTTATTTGATAGTTTATATTATTCTAACTTGTAATAGTTACACTTTTTCTTCTCGTTCCTTTTATTTGTAAATTGTGCATTGTTTAACCTTAATTTTTTTTAAATAGATGCAGAGAAGTTACTTCTGCTTATTATTTTGTTTAATATATATATATATATCTTTGAATCTACGATTGTCTGCTCGGAATAGGTAATTGGCGTGATTTTCGGTGCCCGTGCTGCATTTGGTATGGCTCAGGCTTAACAGCTTGTTATATTTAGACCACAGATGCAATAGGAATCACTAATAATATTAAATCATTATACTTATAAAAACAAATACCCAAATTAAAGCAATCTTATTTTTTCTAACACAAGATAACATAGAATTACATATGTATAATGATATATCTATTATGCATTAGTAGCAATAATACTAGATAAAACAATCATATATCTGTATTATACAGCCATGGGAAGGTAGGTGGTACAAGATTCACTTAACAATCAATTATATTAGACGTGACATATACAGGTTGTTCTAGTATGTGGTAAGATTCTTTGGTAGTAACCGTCATTTATTCATGATGTAACTCCATCCTTATTTTATTATGTCTTCTCTTGACCTCAATAAAGGTATATAAATAGGTCTCAGACGAGCTCTGATACATGGGTTTTAATGGAAATAAGACTAGTATCTGTTGTACTGAGTACTATTGGGTAATTGTCGTCAGGTAGAAGGCAGGCTAAAGCTCTAGTTAGCTGCTCTCGAATGTTTCCCTGCTGATCAGTGGATATGGAAGCTTTTAGCTTCTTATCCGGTGGTATATTGAATCTGTAATAACCATGATCTAATTGTGGCTGTGTGTATATAGCTACGGTATTATTATCGTTGGAATAATAAAAATCAGATTCAATAGTTGGCGTTCTAGTACAGTATCTGAATTATCTACTTCAAACTCTTTGACAACTTTAGACATAATATAAAGCGCACAAATTAAACAATAAATGTTGACGACTGAGAACAGTGTCCTTTATGAGTTGTTTTTTGTTCTTTTTATACATTTTTCAACCTTCAACAAGTGCAGTTAACTTCTGTTTGGTTGTATTCACTGTCTTAAATGGAGCTGACTAAAGATTATTATTGGCTAATCCAACTCACGATAGGTCACTGAGACTCACTATAATTCTCCAATCTTACCGCAATACTTAAATACTATTGTGCCCCTATTTAGATGGCAAATTAGCTCATTTCCTCATTGATGTAAAAGTGTTCATATACCGCACACTATGTATTTTTTAAAATGGATCTAATTATTGTAGAATGGTATTCGATTAACTAAAATAAGACTGATTACTGATGCGCTCGTGTTAACGTTCCCTAGGCGTGGTCCAGTATCATGAAGAAATGAACTGTAATAATAATAATAATAATAGTAACATTGAACGTTTTGGTTCCAACAGGTTTTTTGTTCATATCTTTTGTATTTATTCTTAAGTCGTTGACTTATAGGTTAGCTTGCTCTGTGTTGTACATCTTGGAGCATATTGTTTACGCCGTTAAGAAACTTCTTAACGGTGATAAATCAAATGACCACACCAATTATAATATAAAATATGCCATACAGAATTTCATTTGTATAATGCAATAGCATGCATTCGTAAACATAATACTGTTGCCCAATTAAGCACGCTTTCCTAGCTTTATCAACCTTACGGGCCTAGTCCTCAACTTCTGCTGATTTGTTTTAGTAATACAAATATGCCTTAATATACATGTTCTCCGTATATGTAAATAGACATACGTCACGGGGGCAATGGTGTCTCTATTTATATCTCACAGAATCAATCTTTATGCTGAATTACACAATATACATATGCTAACATACCCCTAGTAATGTGTTCCTTAACAATAACTAACTGTAACTATCTATAGCCATGTATATTATTCCAATATATATATATATATATATATATCATTTGTAATCAGTAAAGGTATATAAAAGCCTATTTTATTTTATTTGGCTACATCAAGTATATCCCCAAGAACCAATAGAGCTGTAGATATAGCTAGATTATATTATATTATAGATTACTATACCATAAATAGTAGTGCTACATACACAGTGTTCACATAAAAGCCAACCATAATTATTCATTATTAATTAATTATTCTCCATGGTAGTCATGGAGCTGGTGCTGGTTGAAAGCTCAGCACGGTTGAAAATGGCGAGACTGATGACAAGTATAACCTAATAAGGGAAGAGAAAGATAGATTAGAGATAGAGATATATAGTATATAGTATATATATATATGTGTGCTTTATAATGTCACATATATTACATCATATTACCATATATGAGATTCATAAACCCTACCTTATCATCTCCATAGAGCTCACGGGATCTCTCAGAAGGGGTCAATGAGGCCTCAAAGGTTATCGTGTTTTCACCATTAGTGCAATCTGAGTGGTTGGATTGGTTAGTATGTTAACAATTTCGTGATTATCAAATCATATTCATGCTATATTTTACTAACTGAGTACACAAAATAGTTCCTAATACCATATAATAGTATAGTAAAATAGAATATTTGTGGGTATTGTTTCACTAAAATTTAATAATCCAATGACCTGATTTTTTCAGGTTGTAAAATCATGACACGCTCCTACCCACATATATGCGTGTTTATTTCAAGATATAAACAAGTTAGATACCAGTTCAATCAAATTAACTAGTTACGTTTTAAAATGTCCTCTACATTAGAAGATAGTGAAATAATAAATAAATTAGCTGAAGGCTCGCTGCTAGACATGCTCTGATATGGCAGCCCAGCAATCCAGGATTAAAATAACCAATCAGAAATCGCAAATGGAAATATTTGTACTAATAGAAAGCAAGATACAACAAAGAACTGAAAAAAAATTAGAAAGGAAAATAAAATATAAAGAGGGGCAGTGATTGGGCCTTACCCTTAGCATAAGCACCAGAGAAGTAGTTAGACATTGGTAACTCAATTGAATAATCAGCTACATGGGAACGGCCCAACGACTTTGTATAATGGTCCGCCACCGAGATCGCTAATGTTTGATCCTATTGGTTTATGTGTAAATTTAAAATTCAAAATAACGTTTAAAATATTTATACTGGTATTATATTATTATGTTGTTATATATATTTATGAAGGTGTATGAGTCAGCTTGTTTGTAAAGGTGTGTATGTACATTGGGGTATTCAATGATATCGTTAAGGTTGCTCCTATTGGTTTAAGTGCGAGTTTAAAATATAAAATGTAAAATATAAAATATCTCGTGGTACTATATTATATTATATCTATTAAGGTATACCTCCACTTGTTTTATGATGTAGGTATTAATATGAATTGCATAAAAAGATACAGGAATAAAAAGTTACCCTAATATATATATGTAACTACCTGAGGTGAGTTATTAATAGGAATGGTGGTGACGTAATGAAAGTCGACCACGTCTTGCGCCGTGTATTGTCCCGATGACGTCACACTCTTGCCATTTAACTTCACCTTAAGGAAAGGATGGAATGTGGCTGGAATATTCTTCCCTGATTCGATACCAAGCTGAAGCGTTCCCCATCCTCCTAAAAAATAGTTCAAGCAAGAGTAGTGGTTATTGGTCAAGTAAATTATATGCTAATTAATTAGATCCAATCAATAATAGTGGTTTTAAATCATATTTTAATATATATAAAAAGTGGTTCAAAGTAATTTTTCTTTGGCTCTCTATTATCGGGCTGTCTCTCATTTTCTCCTATTCCTACTGGTTAATTTAAAATCAGGAATTACAAATATTATTCGCCGTATGTCCCAAAATATCTATTTTTTTTTTAATAAAAAAAACGCTTATTAGTGGTATAATATCTATCCAATTATGTTTTCTCTATCCACTCGTCCAATCATTCTTTTATTCCTTGTAAGCATCTTAGTATTACAGTATTACTTGAACTCGTATTTTATCTGATTAATGATTAATGGTCAGGAGTCATAAAATGACCATAACTTATCCATCACTATTGGGTAAGATGCAAAAGCGACCAGTCGCTTGGTCAGGGGAATTGGATAGGTTGGTGGTTATAGATGCTTCATCTGATATTTCCATGTTTTCTACAAAAAAAAAAAAAAGTTCCATTATTAGCATGGTAAATAATTCAATAAACGACACACCTCACATATTATTTGCCAACGGATATATCTGTTAAGACAGAAATAAAAATACTCAGGTAATTGCAACAATGTAGTTAATAGTTGTAAGTCTATACAGAGAGACAAACACACTACATGCACTATAATACCTTAGATTTAATCACACTCCTANACGCTCTAGTAGT
>NAOQ01000331.1:49633-79371 GCA_002751075.1 Ichthyophonus hoferi
TTTCTTAAGTTGTCACTAATTACACAAAAAGATCTCCATAACCAATGGAATGGAATTAACTGCCATACCTATGGTTATGTCCAATGTGGGCCAATTTATGTATTGCATACCGATTACTTCCCATAGTAGTTGATGACATGACCAACTAGGAATGGGTCTGTAGGGACATCCTACACCTCATGATTACCTACTCCGAGAAGCACACTTTGTGCATCAATGAGTTTAGTTCTGCATGTAATATTTGCTCAGCTGTGCTCCACTTTATGGGTATCAAAGTTCTTGACAATTGGGAACAGATTCTGGACATCTGGCAGCATATTGCACACAAGCCATGAGAAACAGTTGCACAATTTCCGATCAGGGCCACTGATATAGTCCAGCAGTTGGCTTCATGTGGTCATTTACTCCAGACCCAGAAAATTTACAAAATGGTTATTAGTTTCATTGGCAAGATCCCAGTTTACTATTCTTAGGTCTTAAATCTGGTCTTCAGTTTATACATTAAGAAAGTTTCAATCACCCAACTTCTGGGTTCTTTACAACCTTTGGAGGTGATCAATAAGTACCAAGGGCCCGAAAGGTGTAATCAGGAAGTGATCAGTCCTCTTTCAACTGCAACAGTGTCTCAGAAAATGGTGTGTTGTTTTACCTGCAACAAGTTGGGTCACAAGAAGGTTAAATGTGTCTCGATCAACAGATTTAGAATGGGAGGAAATGATAATGGAAGCCATCTAGCTGGGAAGAATAAAAAGCGAGAGCACCTCTTCTGCAAGTATTACCCCTCTTCTGAAAGCTCTAACACACAAAGGTGTCAGAACAGAGGGGTCAAGACATCGCCAACAGCTAATGTAACAGCAGTAGCAGTTATTTTTTAGAATGACTTAGAGTATAAGCCCACAGATTACTTCAAGAAGTCCAACAAAAAAAATAGTTGTCATTTTGCTGAAGCTATTGATAGGGACCTAGATTATATTGACTAGGGCATCATGGCTACCACCCAGGAAGAGGAGGACACACCCAAGGCTGACATTGATGAAAGAAAAGACCGGCAGAAAGACAACCTTGTTCCAGAGAACCAATGTCTAGTAATTGAATGGGCTCAGAATCTCATTGATCCCTGGGGTATTTATACATGGGAAATTGTTTGCTTAACCACTAATATTGACAAAAGCATTGAGAGACATATATATTATTGTTTGATGAGGGATCCAATAATAGGATATTCCAGGACCTGGAATACTTCACTAGTATTTAAAAGGCCTCTCAATGTGCATTATAGGGTAGTAATGAGTACCCAGTGTTAAATAAAGAGGGATGGTGACTTTACTCTCTCAAATTTCAACTGGATCCATTATGGTTGAAACTATGAACACTCTTTATGTATTAGCCTGCAGAGCAGCCTAATTTTCAAAGAGAGACTGCATTGGAATGAATTTGGATTTAGCTATGACACCTAATGGTTGAGTTTCTCAATACTCAAGGATGAGAAGGAACTAATGACTGAATATCTGTATGGCACGCAGTACTACCTGAATGCAACGCCATTAAAGAAGAGTAAGATGGACCAGTATGGTAATCATCACCTCTCTGCATTCACCATGGAAGTGAGCATGCGCCCTGATGTATTGTGGGTTTATGCACACAAACACACACAAAGTTCATTCATGATGCACTAGAAGGCATCTAGTTCAAATTTGAAAAGATTATGCAGTGTGGCCTGGGCTGTAACACCTGTGCAGTGTCCAAATCCACCAAGGCACTCAAGAGCATGAACCTAACATTGCAAAGCTATTGACCTTACATTACAAGCACCAGTGGCTTGTGATTAATTTTAGTCATCCTAGAGCAATGCTTTGCACTATTTGACATGCTACTGCAAGAAGGTCAAAGCTGATACTTCTGCATATTTTCACCACTTCCACAAGATGGCAACAATCCTCCACAGTTTCTCACTTGTGCATCTTTTCAGCAATTTTGAGGTTGGGTTGGAAGGGAACTAGAGAGCATGACTATGCAATAGTAGTGTGATTAGGAGGGCATGATTTGGCAATATTCAACCCCGCATCATGCTGAGCAATTAGGTATAATAGAGAGATGCATAAGGACTCTGAGGGATAAAATCAGAACTGGTCTCCACATGGTAGGCTTGAACAAGGGAGTTTGGCCTGAAGTAGTTAATGTAGCCACTTCCACATTTAGCCTATCCCTTACAACACATTTGCCTAGAGGCATCACGCCATTCTCAATGTGGTACAACAAGATACCATCTCCTTTTCAGTACCTGCATGCCAGAGGAGCCAAGATGGTTGTCCACAAGCCATTTAAATTTAAACTGACACTTAAAGGGATTGAAGGGATATATATTGGACTTCATCCCAACTTTATAGCATATCAAGTATATTTACTAGAAGAGGGACAGATCATCTAAGTTATGATTTGAAGTTTTATGAAAACTTCTTTCCCCTAGCCAATAATGGGTAGGGGCAACATCAAGCAGAGTGGAAAGAATTAATGGCAGAAGAGTCAACTGTAGAGGCTTTCTTTCATACCAACAAGGAAAAAATTAAGATATTCAATGGACTCGGATTTGTAATTTTATAAAAATAGTGCAACACCATTGCCACCAAATGCCACAATCCTACTGCATGGTTCACCAAATAATTGAAGTTATATTTAATGAATAATCAAGAGGCTCCAGAGGATGTGGATCGTAGCCAATCAAGAACAGCCTATAGACAGCCTATGAAAAATGAATCAGGTTGACATACTAAACCAATTAGTCTGACTTCTGTAACTCCAGCAACTTCAGATACAGAGATGCCCATTAGCATTCCAGCTTTGATTGGGAATGTACCTCTAAATATTCAGTAGTGTTTACAATGAGTTTTCAATTAGTAAATTAAAGTTAAATATTAATTAATGATAATTAACTAATTACATAATGTTATTAATTATATTGATTAGAACTCTATGTTTGGGGTCGTTTAGCACGTAAAATTACTGTGGTGTGGTTTATAAATAGTGTTGGTCATCTGTATTTTTAATCACACATGATGATTAATGCAAACATGTGTAATACATAGCATTATCCTTTATATAATCAATTGGATAAATAATGCTGACAACATGTTAGATAACAAACGAGGTTTATAGCATTTAGATAACATATAGGTTGAGTACGTCTTCAATAACATGTCTTGCTTAAAGACTTATTACTTACCTAGTCAGCTGCTAGTGTCCGTAAACCAACAACTATATAACCAGCAATTGCAGACTTGGTCTGAATCTAATTTTTATGTATTCCATAATAAATTTTGTACAAAAGACTTATTTTTTCCGTCTTTATAAATTGCTATGACTGTTCAGAGGAGTGAGACTTCAAAAAAAAAAAATTGTTTTAAGAACTAAGCAGAAATCAGCGATCCATTCAGCAACCAAATAAGAGTTTGTGGAACAAAAGAAATTAAGGGCTGAGTATTGTCAGAGAATAGTGACGAAGATACTTTAAGGAATTTTTCAGGACCTTGACTCCAGTTTTAGTGAAACTGAAAACAGACACACCCTGTATCCATTGATAACTAAGCTGAATCTTCCAATTCAAGTTTAGAATATGACAGTAATTTTAGTAGAGTATCATGCAATGCGGGACTACTAATGTTTCCAAATAATTTAATGTCTAGCAAACACTTCTTTGTTTAACATAATGTGGTTATTCATTTTAAAATATGTAAATGAGGCTGCAATGACTAACAAAAGGAAAGCTAGGCTAGTTATTTTGGGAAACTCACAGAAATTTTCACAGTTTGATTTGACTTGGTTATTGGTACCCATTCTTTCAGCTTTATGAATCTTTTTGACCTGTAATATGAAGCAAAGTTTAATGTTTGTTTGCTTAATTAAGTATCTCTACAGCTTTCCTATTTTTACCACTCTTAGATGATGTGATCAGTCAACTACCAGGTTTCAATTCAACCTCATCTGACCATGCTATCAATATCAGAAGGCCACCTACAGCTCAATACTGAGCTTCTTTCTTTTTAAACAACACTTTCATGTCATTATAACTAAACTCGAATTCAAGAGCACACATCACATACCCTGCATTTACTAGTGTGGTGAGGGCCAATCATATTGTGTACTCTTAATTTAAGCAGATAATCTATTATTGGGTTACAGGTATCTAATCATCAACCAGTAATTTTTGAAAGACTGTCTATCCATCTTAAGACCAATGTTATTATCAATGTTATTGGTTCACCAGAATTATTCTTATGTTTTGACATAAGCCAGTCAGCTGGTGGGGCCATCTACCTCAATTAATCTAGTTACACCAGGATTGCTACACTGGGAGTGACAGGCATGCCCAAACATGTACCCAGGAAAACATGCACCCAGGACAATAATTACACTTGATTGGTTTTGGGTCACCAAAGAATATGCTCTTTGCAATTGCATTAAGCATTGTAATATTTTAGATAAGATTGCATGGACTAGTAGAGGCACCAGAGATGACACATATTGTTTAGCTGGGTATCTTAGATGCTTTTCATCAAAATTCACTGTATATCATCTATAGTTTACCAAACAAGTATTGGCATACTTGGATTCTACTAGAGACCTGCCAATGATCTTTCAGCAGGTAAAAATATCATGTTGTGGACCATATTTTATATAGTTTGGAGTTTTAGGTTAGCATCTGCTCTAGTGTAAGTAGTCATTTGCATACATTTAATAGCAGCTTAATTGATTGCAGGTCAAAACTCCAAAACATAGTACAATTGTTAGATACAGCAGCCAAAATAGTCGCACTCTCAGAATGTACCATGGAATCCAACTGGATAGATGGATTGTTGAGTTTACTTGAAGTTAATTTTTACCCTGTAAGTATTTTATGTAACAAAAAAAGTACTATCAACCTCGCATACTTACATGGATTATTGAAGGCTTTCAGGCATGCACACATAATGCACATGTCTTTTAGAGATCTTCTTAGTCTGGGACAAGTCCGAGTTACCTCTGTTTTCAGAAGTGACTTTATCAATTTGTCAGAGTATTTCAGCTACAGTTATTAGGCTGAAAACTTTGTGATGTCTTGCACAGGGTAACAGGTAGCTTATTGTTTGTTTTGCATTGTACCTCTAAATATTCAATGCGTTTACAATAAGGCTACAATTGATTTGGAAGAGTCAGAAATTAGTTAAAGGTAACCAATTAATTCCATGGTGTCATTTATTACATTTAATTGGGACTAAATTGTTAGGTGAAGTCTAGCTCAGGAATTTACCGGGATTTATTAGATAGTGTTGGCCATTGTGTTTTACGTATACGTAACGATACATGATACTAACAAGATACGTAACAACAAAATGATTCCTTGCATAATCATTGGGAAATATGTTGTTAAAAACACAGCTTGGAAGAACCCTTAAACAGAAATGTACGTATCTCTAATGTATATCGCAAGGTCAACTGGTATTAACCTGGGCCAACAACTCTTTAACTAGTATCCACAGGCTTAGTCTGAATCTTGACTTTAATATGTGTTGCGATAATAAAAAACCCATAAAATACTTTTTTCTTTGGTCCTTTTATTAAGAGGTTATTAATGACAATGAATATGAGAGAGGTATTTTCTCCACGATTAGCAGAAGTTAGGCAAAAGTCAGCCATACCCTTAGCAAATAAGCTAAGATCCGTGGAGGTGGAAGAATTTAACTGGTACGAAAAATATTTTTTTGAGACTACACTCGACTTAGAAGACTTTATAAAAGAACATTACATGTCCATCAACAGTGAGAACGAACTCGCAAGTTTTACAGATCCTGATACAACAATGTTCTTATTAAGAGCCTTAACTCTACTAAGCATCAACATACCATGAAAAATGCTGGTACGTGAAATCTTTCAAAACAAGGTTAAATGATATAACAAGACAGGAGGTCTTATTGGATCACAGAATGGTGTTATGATTTAGTTTATCATAGTCAGTTTAAACACATTAAGATTGAAAAATGTGATTGGTCTTCTCTACAATGGTGTCACCACTGAAACGTGAGATCTATTTCTAAGAGTTTTTTATTGACGTTCTTATGTATTTATTGGGTATTTATTGTTGTATAATCATTCATTTATCTATTTATAATTATACAATAGCTATACACTCATTGGTAAACATAATGTCATATATGGTAAATTAATTGGTATGGCCAAAATGGCATGCAAATTAATTTAGTCTGACCAATACTATTTACACTCATATTACCTTTCTTGGCATAGGTGCTATGTGCATTTAAAATGGGATGTTTTTATTTAGATTACTAGAGTTTATATATAATAACCAATTGGAAGCCCTCATGCAGATAAAACTAAAGTATTAAAAACATCTTTCTACAATACAGAGAGGATCATAAATCAAAACTAGGTTGTATTGACTGCACAAAGAGTAGTTAACAAAATTAAACATTTTAATTATAAACACAACAGAAGATATTGCTTGCTCTTACATTTTTAATTTCCCTTGCGATTCACTTAAATCATTAGCAAATCTTACATAGATTACCAAGGTATTGTTATTTAATTATGCTAGAGGAGACACTCTCTACTACAAAAAGAGATCCAGGTTAGACCAGAAGAGCCAAATGAAGTACTAATCCAATGTAAATGTGCAGCTAGGATGACAACTGTACTGCTCCAACATCAACTCATCTACTGAACAAATATTAGATTTTAATACTGGTTGCTAAGTAGGTATATAAATAATTATAAGGTTCTACCTTAAAGTGGCTCCACATATATCTACCTATAAAGTATTTAATACCAAAAGGGCAGGAAATTGTTCTCACAGCCTCTTGAATAACAGGCAGTTAACCCTACCGGCATAGATACATTATTATAACTGATAATCGCACTACGTTATATTTCAAACGTCAACACATCAACACATCAACACATTAATATTGTCAAGTGTGCTTGGTCTTTTATATATGATGTCACTACAGTAGCATATAGGCCAATTTGAGGCGTTTGTATTGTAATTTAATAATCATATTCAGTTTAAATGCACCAGTATTGACAGACGCAATTGAATCCCTGTATAATATAATCAACACTATAATACAAGGACCATTTCAAGTAGTTTGTTATTACTTTCCTATAAAGTTCTTAAAGGTGGTTTTTGAAGTACTTATTGTTTAGTTAGTTAACTATTTATAGATGTACATTTATAGGTAGACATAATGCCATAAATTAGTAAATTGATGCTGAGGGTCTCACCATATGCATTCAAATTAGTCTAACCAATTATATGTATACTTACATTATTTTTCTTGGCACTGGGGGCATGAGCACTTAAAATAGAATATCTTTAATTATATTATTGGTTTCTATATATAATTATTAATAGTAAGTCTTTTTGTGGATAAAACCGAATATAGAAGAAGTCCTTCTGCAATGCAGAAAGGATCAGTTTGCAAAACATAAGGTTATTTATGTATTTTAAGATTATGTTTGTAAGTGTAATTTAGTATTTAAGGCATAAACCCGATTGCATTTTATATGTACTACTATTACCATTGTAGCAGTCACAACACTTTACGAGAGTGAATTGTCAAGATGCCTGTGAATAGTGATACTGAGACTCCTTTAAACCACAATGGAAAACGACTTATAATTAAGGCTTCAGATTCAATGGGTAGTCAAAATTCTGTGGACTCTCCATTGGAAGATCAACCGATAAATACTGGCTTTATTTCAAAATCACCACACCCACATCTATAGATTATTTCATATTACAGTTCTAATTTTAAGTAAAACAGGCACATTTAATTAATTTGGGTATTTCTCTATATAGCTATAGTCACTTAATATTATTAGTAATTGCTATTGTATATGTAGTTTGGAACAATATTTAGTGCAATCTAGACTTGCCAATCAGAGAGCATATTATTTTGGCAACAAATGCCAATCCAACATGATCGATCAAGATTGAACCAGTCAAGGATAGAGATCCTGGGATCATATAATAAGCCATTTCAAATCATACTTTTTCAGTCCGGATATTTAATTGTTTGAGCATTCTGTTGAAGACAAGTCCAGCGGGTTTTACTGATGTCTCGGTAGTTTTGTGACTGCTAGGGGAACTATGTTTATATGTGTTGGAGTAACTTAGAGTCTTGTCTTCAGCAACACAGTTGCCAAAGAATGACACCATGCTCATCTCAATCTAGTCCATGACAACAGATACTCTACCGGATCCCTTGGAAGTCCTATTGGGGCATCAGTTAACAACTGGCTGCTCCACTGACAGCATATCAGCCTTATAGGCTTAGTCCTCAACTTCTGTTGATTTTTTTTAATGTAGTAATGATTCAGATTAAAATAAGTTCCTTTACACTGTATTATATTAGATATACAATTTGATCCCAATTCAGTCTCACCACATCACATATGCCTTGAATGGTATAAACTGCCCACTGTGCAGATAAAATGGGGTTTTTAGTTTTGTTTACACTATAATCTGCCTTCTGACATGTGTCATTTTCAGAATAATGGTTTAAGATAATTATAAGTTAAGTTTACTATTGTGGATCTGGTAAATTTTAAATTTACTTTTATCAATCCCGATAGAAAGGCCACTTCCTTAGATTGCTGACTTTCCCTTCAAGGCCAGGTTGTTTCTTAAGGTATTCCAAGCCAAGGGATTTTTAATTGTGAGAGAATAGCCCAGCTAATAATTTTGATCTTTGTCAATTAACAGAAATATAGCACTTACATTGATTAATTTAGAGATGGCCTTAAAATATACGTGGAATTGGTGTGGAGTACCTAAAATGCTAATTGTCTGTATATTGGATGTCTCTAAGGGCATATTAAGTTGAAGCCTATAGTATTGTTTTTTGGGGACTTAGCAAAACCTTGTATATTAATTTTTAGTGTCAGTTAAATATTTCATATAGAAAACCTTATTGGTCTTACACAGTTAATTGTGTTTACTGTGATTTAAACTAGTATTAAATACTAACACATTCAGTAGCTTTTCTACTCACTAGAAGTTTCAATTAAATGTTGTGTTGTGTTCAAGTAACTATGATCTACTAATCAATTAATCATAATTAAATTTCATTGGCTCTCCCCCGAGTTTGAACATTATAAACTATGTGCCAAGTTTTGATGTACTATATAATAGTTACCTCTAACACCTGGGCAAGCTGATATAATAAACTAACTCTATCCTGATATGGTCTATATACATGTAGTAATAATGTATGGTAATATTTATTATTGTATTGCTAATTTACTTAGGACGAGATCTATGAGATTTTATTAATTGCACCTTTGGAAAGCTGTTTCCAGATATTGTTTGTTTGATTGGCATGATATTATAATGTATTATGGCTATTGGTCCAGACCTTATGGATTCTGTGATTATAACAGTCTAGTGATCGATGTGCAATAATTAATTTTGTGATCATAACATTTATCCTGTGTTTTCACAATTTCAACAATTTTCTTATTAATAAGTCAGTCAGCTATCAACCAGTTTTTTTATTTTTCTTTTTGTTTGATCTGTACAGAATCTTTTAATCAATAAGAGACAAAATACCTGGACATTCAATTGAAATCAATTATTAGAAAACAAAGGGGTGTAATAAATAGAATCCAGAATTTTCAATGGTTTTAGTTTACTTAAATGAAATTATTGAAGCTATGAAGTTGACGGAAGTATTTAAAATACACATCCCTTGTTTGGAATTCTTTCCTTAATGAAGGAAAATCCAAATTATTAATAAATGCTTGCGTTTACGGTTTAACATCACATGTTAGTAAAATGGCTTTAGTCCCATTTCATATGTCACTAGACTATATATGGTTACTTATACTTATAATGTTGCTTAAACTGTAGTGTACCTCCAAGTGACATGACTATTGGAATTTGACATTGCTATATCCAAGTCTATGACGTGAACACTTAGGGCTAGAAAAACTATGCATAGTTGAAGATAAAAACCGGTAAGATCGATTTGGTGCATCTGGATAAATATACGGCATACAGTAGTAGAGATAAAGTGTTAAATAACTCTGATTGGTGGCCATCATCCTGAATAACATATGACATGCCAATCAGCTGAATACTGTTGGTAAATATATATATGGTAGGAACACCAAGTAAGGAACTCTGTGACTTGTATATTTCTTTGTCAGGAGCAGTTAATTCCAAACCTTTGAAATGTATTCCGATATTTTACAATTAATCGTATGTAAGCAGAGTGGCGCAGTGGAAGCGTGCTGGGCCCATAACCCAGAGGTCGCAGGATCGAAACCTGTCTCTGCTATATTTTATTGTGTTTGGGGGTAGGATTTTATGTTTTTGTGTTTGGTTTGGAAAAATATCTCAATTATTCTTTATCATATATAATGTTTTATTAGTATCTCAATATATATATTTAAAAGGAGAAAAATATAATGTAGTGTCTAGAATGGGTTACGCTACGAGCTTTTGATGTCGAAATTTTAATAGCACACAAAATTGTGTATATTAATTAGATTACGGATAAAAGAATGAAATTGGCAATACTTTGGTGCGCATATACAGAAAGGGCAGTTTCATTTAGATATATATGAGAATATAAATATGTCCCGTCTCATACGGTTTTTTCTACTAATTTTTAAAGGAGTGAGATAAAATACCTCTAATTATTGTTAACACGCTGCACATGATGTATGTATATGATAAGGGAAATGGTTTCGTTAAATTATAATTATTATCCTACATGTCTTTGTAATATATTATAAAAGACAAATATCAAAAATTGGTTTTAGTAATATTTTCTTAAGATGTCCTTGATTGTGCAAAAAGATTGCATCATATACATCAATCTTTCTTTCTCGTTCATCAACTCGAAGCTTAAATATTTTTTCATAATTGTATTCAACACGAAAAAACTTGCCTAACTTAAGCTTACTAATCAAAGCAGAGTGGCGCAGTGGAAGCGTGCTGGGCCCATAACCCAGAGGTCGCAGGATCGAAACCTGTCTCTGCTATCTTTTTAACATGATGTAGTGTTGAATATTGTTAAGTGTCTTGGCTCAATCCGATTCGATTAAATATATATAAATGTATTATAGCACAAATGGGATTAAGTGGGATTGTTTTAATATGATTGGATGCATAAACGCCTGTTACTGTAGGAGTTTAAAGATAGTAGCCCTTGATTTGTCAACTTTGCTATAAAAAGTATGTTGAAAGGGCTAAGTTGCCTGACCTGGCTCAATTATTTTGATTTGATGATATGTTTTCAAACCCGTGCGCAAATAACGTCGTTCTAATGATTCTAACAAATGCCGGTTATGGGGAAAACATTATGGGCAAATAAGAAAATAAAATTGAAGCAGAAAAATTGGGTATTTTGATTCGATTTAAATAGAGGACCACGTGGTAATATAGGAATGGCTATATAGATTCTTTCTCCATCAGTTTCACTAAATGGCATGTCTATTCATTAACAATTGGTAGAAGATAAGAGAAATCCTACTCAATATTACTACAAAAGATTACGTGTGGTAAATAACTTAATTAACTCTATCTCTCAACAGCTCCAAAATCTAACATACGCAAACTGAGCCTCAAATATAACTTAACTGAGCTCAATTGCTGCAACACAAAGATGAACAATAAAACTCATAATCCAGATCCGGTCTGGAAAATGCCTAGATGGTTTATTAAAATCGTAAGCTTTATTCAAAATTACATACGTAAAATATACATAAATTGTGCTAGGATACCGATGGGGCTAAATTGATATATACGGTCAATTATAGTGAACATGTACCATTCTATTTGACTCGTTTATCTGCCAGTTATAAGTGTCTACTCATCTTCCTTCAAGGTAGTCTCATGCTTTGTGGTGGAAGTTGCAAGATCGGGGGATTACCAGGTCAGATCGGATTTGTAGCAACTCGACATTCGCAGAATTAGTTATATGTCAACTTTATATATTTTAAAAGAAAAGAAAATAAAGCAATTAGGAGTTGTTATGTAGTTATTCAATGGTATAATTTGTTTAAAATAAAATGATGTAGCATAGATCAAACATGTAAGCGAACACGATAGGTATATGTGTTCTCATGAAAAAGGTTTGGATCAAGAGGCTGGATAGAGTGTTTGGTTTCATAAAAATAACAATTGTCGAGATGATAAATCATGACTGCATTGTGACTAGAACGATACAAATATCATGAAGAACATTAGTGCATCACAGCATAACGTCTATATATTTACGTAAGCTTGGATCATGCATATTATTTATTACTAGAACCTTTTATTATGCTGTATCTAAAGCGGCAAAAACATACTTAACTTGTATACTGTGGGGCTGTTTAACTACTATGAATTTAAAATTACATGCACGGGAGTTGAAAACGAAGAATAAATGTGTAACAGATAGACCCCAGAGTTGTCCCCAATGTTTTGATATTATAGTTCAAAACAATCGATACCCTGACTTTTAGGGTTAGTCTGTGAAGTTATTAACGGTTAGGTTCTTTAGAATTAAACTTCTTTAAAATAATCTACCTCCATTTTTGGATTTCTGCTGAAAAATTTTTCTTGCTTCTTTTGATTTGTTTCCTACATTTTTGAGTAAAACAGTTCCACACTTGTAATTATTTTGTATTCAATAATAATAAAAATATTTTAAATATTCTCCGATCAATATGCTCTTTGTGCTTGTGATGCAAAATGAAGTGCAAGTCCCCAAGAGATGCATGCAGGTTATTGTTTGTGCTCATTATTGGCTCAGTTTGAAGAAATCGATAAGATCTAATTGGTAATTGAGTAACATAGCCGTCAATGGAATTTTAAAATGCATGATCTGGATAATGATCTATTTGTTAATATTTCAATCAGATATGCATAATTAAAATTCCTTTTTCATTATACTTTTTTCATAGGAGTTTACATGCTCTATAATTAAAGAATTAGACAAGAAAAGAACAAAATATCAAAATATTTCTCATTATGTACTTAAACCAGCAAACTTCTTATAAAAGCCTTTTCAAGTATTATTATTTAATGTTTTAGCTAAACCAATGAACAATTGCTAAAGTGGCCAATACAAAATAGCCACAACTATTATCTGCTCTTAGCATCTCCAATAATAAATATATATAGAGATGGTTGAAATTGTAAATATAATAATAAAAATCTCATGGAGACGTTTGATATTATGAAAATAAAGTATTCTGTGCACTTACTACCCGGATATTTATTATGAACGTAAAGGAATAATGTTCCTTGCGTGGGTACATTCGCATGTACGCACTTCACATTCAGAGATATTACCGATTAGCTAAAGGTAATCATCCTTAAGTTGTGAATAGAGTCTATTTTTAGCCTGTTTCAAAATCTCAAAAGTGATGGTCTCTGGTTTCAAAATTTTACAATACCTTGAGCAGCAAACATAACCAAAAGGTTATTGTGATTGTGAATGTATCTCTGCCATTTCATTGTTTGGTCTATGGAAAGGTATATATATGTTAATTTACTATCAGTCTTCTATTAATTAGCACAGGTTAGTGATAAGTGGAGACTAAATCATTATTAGTGGTTTGGATCTCGCCTGTCTCTAACTTCCTTGTGTCTGGCAGTCGATAATATTGACGTTGGGTCTAAGTATGTGTATGTTCATCGATAGTTTCATAGTACGTCAAAAAATTTACGCTTCTACCGATAACAATATTTATAATAAATTTATTAAGTCAATGATCCTACCTATTAACTTACTGTAATGTAGGGAGATACCACACAAGCCCTTGTTCTTGTCGTCCTTGGCTGTGGAATCATAGGAACCTTGAGAATCATAAGATCGCATGATGTTGATCGAAAGTTGTAGTAAATAATTAGATCATCTTACAACTGTGACTAACGGTCAAAAATCCTTGTCTCAACAGTGTAGTATACACCAAATTCAATCTGCAATACATGCGTCAAAAACACTGGTTTAATTCTATCTGATTCTGGTACACTGCCTTTGAATGCAATTCCGTCTGAGAATTAAAGCATGTATGCACAAATTTATTTGTTTTATTGATTCTAGCCCCCTACCAACTCAATCCTAATATTTTTGTAATTTAGACACGCACTATCTTGATGGCTACCAGTTATATAAAACAATTGGATCGGATCCAGATTACTCAGTCAGCGGTTTGCGGTTTACACATATATGCCAGGCTACCAACCACTACTCATTCGTCCCTCCCTAACCGCTAATATCTTTACCAATGAGTCAATTCCACAAAACATGTAGGATGCCGTTTCAACATTTGGAAAGATCCACATCTGAGTATTGAATGCTTGATTGAGGTTAACTCCATGTTGTTTTTAATAGTTACTTGCTTTTTTGAACTTGCAAAGTAAGGAAATGAACCATGTACATTATGTCAACCACTCTTTATTTAATATTGTATTTAATTTTAAGAAAATACATAAACAGTATCAATAACAAACTATGCACTAGAGCAATGGTAACGGCCGTTCTGGTAATCAATTGAATCTGCCTAGGTGGGCAATTCACGAAGCAAGAACTGGTGCTCACAGATAATTGCACAAAGATCATCCAGTTGCTTTAAGTTATGATTAAGGAGATATAATGTCACACGCGCCACAGACCAAAAAAAATGCCACGGTATTGACCCATCGCTATTCGTCATTTAAGTTAAATCTATTATTTGCTATGCCAGTACAATGTATTGGATAGCTATTTTTAATATCAACCTAAGTAAAATGTGCCATATTAGGACTGAAAATGGTTTCACTTTAGTTTGTAATAGTTTCTGCAATTTCACTCGGCATTTATAAAAGAAGAAAATAATCCGTTATAAATTGTTTATCTATCTAGACAATCCGTATAAATTGTTCATCTAGACAATCCGTTAAAACATTCTGGGGTATATTACAGTTAGCATATGGCATCAAAGCATAAGCTTCGGGTCAATTTCAATGAAAATAACGATTTAAAGCATTCAATTAGAGCAGAAAACACGCTAGTCAGACTGGAGTGTTGAGAATGATCTTCCCATAGAATTTTCTGTTTGTTAAAGGCATTCTGAAGATGGAAATATACTCTTGAGTCTGCTATTTTCCCTAAGATGTAGTAGCTCCAGACATTAAAATGATTCGCTGGTGTATAAGCCAATGAGATGCATATGGGTTTTGTCTTAAATGATATTAAAATATCAATGCCTTATTACATTACTAAACGTTACCACAACGTCGTTATCAAGGATGTCAAAATATCACACTCATACTTGTCTAAAGTTTTAATTAATATGCATTTCATAGTAAAAGCTTAATATATATATATATATATATATATATATTTATCCTGACATGTATATTTTCATATGCGGGGTGTTGCTCATTGATATTTATTATCGGGCCAACGTCGTATATTATATCGTTTCGCCCATTGTCCTATTAGGCAATTGAAAAAAATATACTTCATATTCAACTTTATCCAGATCAGACTTTCTATTTTTAATTCTTTTGCTTTTTTTACTGTAAGAATGTAACATTCAAATACATCTGACAACTATACTGAATCTTGCACATGTTTTCTTCTTCGTGGAATCCTCACTTTGTAGCTTATATTTAATTGGTCAACACTTATCTGCTTTCAATGTTACATAATTATTTAAAATGCTGTACAATCGAATGGAAACTGCTAAATGACTCATTTTGGTAGGTAATATTGTTAACAGACCACGGGGACAGGGCCAGATAGATCTATCATCATTTAATCTTAATATGCGCGCCACAATCTCATTCGTAGTTTACTACGGCATATTACTATAGATTAAATTTTATAACGATAATCAGCTTAAGAATCATTTTTACTTCTTAAGATTTTTATTATTTTTTACAGTTAATTAATGACATACTCTTATTAGGAAGTATTTAAAGTTTTTAATGGTGGTTAAATTGGAGGGACCTCGATTTAAAACGATAAAAGACTATTGCGTATACCAATGAACACGGAATTGAGTAAGTATTTTGAATGGCCAATGGAGTTTATGATTGTAGATTACACTGCTTGCGGTCAAGTTGAGAATACATAGTTTGTAATTATATGAAGATCAATAACAATCAATAGCAAAGGTAAAGTTTTATTTTAAAATTAATTGAGTTCATGAATTAAATTTGTTTATTGAATTTTAGTTTTATAGGTGTAGGTTCTTGTGAAAACACTGCGTTAACTCTGCCTTTAATTTTGCTATTACGTTCATGTTATTTCTTAATATGGATGCTTATTGGATAGATTTATCAAAGTACTGAATATAGATATTTTCACCAATAGAAATGTGCAAATGGTCCTTCTAAAGCTAATAACTATATTGATCATTGGTTAATAGAAGTAGGATCTTAAATCCTATTGCATATAATTTAAAGTTTTATCTTTTTCCCTTCAGTGAAGCGTACGTAGTATATAATGGTGCTATTTTAATAATATAAGCACATAAGTGACTTTGTGGGTTGGTTTTGTGTATCTATGTGTTTTAATGGCGGCTATCGTAGAGTTTCCGCACGCGTTTCCGGCTGAACGTCAAGCGTATCGAAGAATATCAGACAATTTTACAAATATTGGCGTACGATGGTCTTTTTCCACTCTCATCAGTGATGAAAAAATGTGGCAATTAAGTAAAAATACTCCTCCAAGCGTCATACTTACCAACGGTGTCATTAAAGCAGAATCACCACGTAGGGTAGGAAGTTATAGCGAAAAGGGTGAGACAGAAAATCTGGGTTTTCCTCCAGTGAAATTGCCCCGTGCGAAATCTGCTGATGATTTGTATGCGCTACAAGACCAATATGATAAAGTAAATAAAAATTCTACTAAAAGCGAGTCAGTATTACAAAACAGCAATAGAAAGCAGGGTGCATTTAAGATACGATTGCAGGAATCTGTCCTGCAGACACAAAAACTTCAACAGCAGCAGCAGGCAATAGATAAGGATCTGTTAGCCTCTAGTGCCACAGGAAAAATTGCTGTTGTAGAAAAATTGTTATGCAACTCCTACTGCAATCCAAATTGTCGTACTAGACACGGCCTTACACCATTACATTACGCTGCAATACACGCCAATATAAATATATTTCAGGCGTTATTAAAGGCAGGTGCTGATCCTTTCTTGAAAAATTCAAAGGGCCTTACTCCGCAGGTAAAAGCTTGTGCTGGGATATATTCATATATGCTGCTGTTTCTTTTTTCCCTTATTTACGTTGACACTTAAAAACGATTGTTAGTGCGTTGTCTAGATGCAAGTTCAACGGGTCGTTCTATCGAGTTAATATTAAGTTCTAGTAATGTCTTGTGTAGGGATCAATATCGTGATTACTATAATCAGTACATTTTACATATGCATACATACCTACATACATATACAATTGCAACCCTTTACGTCACCCCAGACTTACTCTGTCCTACATACATACATATATACAGGATATAGCCCGCGTCAACAAACAACAAGGTATATTAAATATTATAGAGCAGTATTGTCAAGAAAACCATAACACCAAATGTTTAGACACAATTCCCCCACTCGTGCTCCATACGACGGGACGTAAGACTAGCGAGTCTCAGATCACTCCGTTACCAAAATACTTTTGGGTTTCAGTTACCTCCTCCGAGTTAACTGGCCCATGGTATTGGAAAGTATGTATCATCATGTCTATATGACACATGGATACGCATTTTTGTTTTCACCTCTTTCCCCTTGTCCTTCATTTTTCTTTTCTTTTTCCCTCTTATGTACGCTTCATAATTATTATTGTTAGTTTTTGACACTGTAAAGCATCATCCCTGCATTCTTTGTCTAACTATATCTAAGCTACACTGACTACTCTTTTGTAATGTTTTGCCTTGCTGTAGTATAGTTTATATTTTTATTTTATTTTCCTATCTGTCTTGAATTATTTAAGTCAAAATTAAACAGTATTATATAATATCATTCTTATTAGTAGTACACATATATGAACGAACGGTTAACACAATAGGCCACTGACTTAAACTCTTCGCCTATACAGCACACCACATACACTGTTACTATATCTATGCGACAGCCTGGTACCGGGCGGCGTCGCTTTACCGTTAACCGTCGTTTTTCGGATTTTTACGTTCTATATCAAGAACTTCTTGCTCTCTGTCCCAACCCCGATCTCTACAATCGTTTGCTACTGTTGGAGCCTCGTAAGGCCTTTTTTACACGATATAGCAATGATGTGGTAAGTAGGGTGGGAATGATTTTGTATGTGACATGTTATTTTTAATCGTGTACGTCGTCGTATGCAAGTGCTAGAGCCTAAGTTTTTTACTACGCTTAGACTGATTATTCTTCAGTGTGTTTATTACATTTATCTATTGTTATAAAACTCAGTTTAACACATACTCGGTTTGTTTCTATTAGCCCGTATTGCATGTCTGTATTGTATTTAAGATGTTTTGTAACTAGAATCTCCATATTGTTACCAATTTAGCCGCGTCAAGTTGTAATTGTTTAACAAAAGTTTAGCGAGCATTCATATGGTTTTTATGGACATACGTATACTGTATTCTACGTCTATCTTAGCCAATATTTGTATCACTATTTATAGTATTTATTGCATGTTGTTGGTACCAATTCATATCGATTATGTAGAATGCATAACTGCATGACTAACTACATACTATACAGGTGGAGGAGCGGAAAATGCTATTTCAACGTTTATTAACCGATGCAGCTAATGCCAACGACCCTGCTATGATAGTTAGGATTATAGATTTTGTTGGAGACGATCATTACTGAATAGATACACACTTAGGTATATGAGCGAAATTATATATAGCAAAATAATAGTTTTCTAAGTACTTTTTATTTGAATGAAAAAAAAACTGTAACGAAGTCACAAAACGAGCGTTCTCTTGGAAGTATATATATATATATATAAGGTATGAATGTTATCAGCTGATAATACGTCGGCCTGGTCTTTTGCAGCATATATTAGGGTCATTATATTGTAATATGCTAGCGTTTATATAAAACTGATTATGATAATTTTTAATTGTATATATATAGACACTACTGGTGATGGTTCCAGATTGATCTGCCAATGTTGGACTGATGTGTGCAAAGCACTCTTCTGAGAGTGAGTAACTAATATTTTTTTTAGATATATGCAGTGATACATACTACTATAGGCTTTACTATAGTAGTACTTATATGCTTATATTCAATAAGTTGAATTGCAAAACAATCATGATTTTGGACTAGAACCCATATATTTGTTATTATAAATGAGAAGTAGTAAGAGGCATATTGAGACGAAATAGCCGAGGGGTTAATTGATCTTTATATTTAATTATAAACAGTGGACTAAAATTTAGCAGGCATTCGTGCTGATTATGCGTTCTTTCGCTGTCATGTACATGATACGTGTAAATATATAATATAATGGCGCATATTTCTATGTAATAAGTTTGGTTGTATATTTTAGCACGAAACTATTGCAGGTCTTGGTTTCATGTAACTAATTGCATGCCTATCCTCCAATCAATTTAGTATTTATTTTAGTTTGGCCAATCATCACTGATAATTGCTTGTGGTGTACCAATTAAAGTGTTCAGACCAATGCATTTTAATGCTAAACTATTTCAGGTAAGGTCATATTATATCGAACTCTGATATTCCTAACCTTATTATTATCTTCATATATATTTTTTTTTAATAGAGCCTCTCTTGTGACCTGACTGTTAGATATATGTACTCGAATTATAAACCTTTTCAATTTTGTTATGTTTGTAATACTGTCTAGTATTTAACTTGACGAATATACCTGTCAGAGTAATTGTGGTAGTTCTAGTGACTTGTCCACAGACTCGGGTTCTCCAATTAGTTTTTGATTGCTAGATATATGTTTTCGTCTAGGTGCTGGAGAGTATTTCAATCCAGTTTATTAGGAACTAGTCAGTTCTTGGCGTAGTTCTTTCACAGACTTAGGGTAGTCTGTGGAGCCACCTTCTTATGGACATTACTGCATTTACATTTATACATTATTTTAACCAATGCAAAGACTATACCAGGTCTTTAAATTATCCTATTGGGTACATGATATATATAATAGTTATAATTTTGAGTAAATTGTGTCAAAAAAGGGAAATTTTGCTTAGCTGATATTGCATACAAACCATATGATTGGGTTTCAATCTGCGCATACACCTATTTGATTGAGTTTAGCCAAGGTTGGCTCGGCGAATAATAAATTGTTACACAACACTAGTATCTACTAGGGGTTCCAAATAACTGTCAAGTAACAAAATGATAGATTATATTACCATAGGTATATATATATTTACATCTAAAGTCATGCAAAACAAAGACTAGTTTGCGACACTAGCCTTATATTATTAATGTAACGGAATATTTTAAAGAGTTGAATTGATAGGGCTATTAATAAATATAAACAACCATTCAATTATTTTAATAGACGAGTGCTTTTCATCATAACTAGTTATAACCTATATAAACTAACCACTGTGTGGTTGAGATGGGGCATCTAGTTTTGTTTACGCTATTGTCCACCACCTAACAGGCATCATTGTCAGGGTAACGGCTTAACATACAGACAGAGTAAGTTTACCCTATGGTTTACAGTTCAAAAATATTTATATAGAGCTAGAACATTGATGCAATGAAATAAAGTTGTAATTGACGTTGAAGGACATCTTGTATTGCCGGTGGTATAATATACGTCGCCATATCCTTACTGACAGGCCTACCCGTACCGTAATACAAAAAACACCATATATACCTTAAAACATATCATATTATATCATATCGTCTCATATTTTATTTATATGAACGGGTTAATACCAACATCAACAAACTCACGAGTGTAGAGCAGGAATTCTTAGTGGACACTTAATATAACATGTGGTCTCATATCTAATGTACTACATACTATATACCAGACACTATAATATAACACAGAATATAACATATAATGTACTATAGTATACTATACTACATCCTACAATATAACAGACACTATATAACTACGCCATCATCTTGACCTTGTCCTAATACACTATTACTACACTAACTAAAAAGTATTTCAGCAGCCCTTAGCAGGTTCCCCCTGGCAGTCGACAAAGCCTCTTCACACTTTATTCTTGGGAATCCCATCTCAACTAACTGCTCAATTTTAGATTCTTCCTCTGTTTTCACATCGGCTGAGAAAAAAGAAAAAGAAAATACAATTAGGACAATTAATCCACCCAATTGCGTTATTAATTTTCCTTATGTATAAGTCTACAGATCAAACTAATCATGATGATGTCAAGTAAATTAATCCATTCAAGAGTATTGTAAATGATCTACCTATATATAGGCCTACATGTCACTACAGATTACATTAATCAATTATCTCCATTAAGACTAACCTATCATTACTCGTTTTAAAATATTAATCCTATTAAGCTGACTATATAAAGATAAGGGATGGTATTGGTTTACTAACACACAGTTATATTACTCTCCAATAGACAATATACAGGAAGAAGGCATACGTAAAAACGGAGGGGGGTGGGTGTGTGGAATTAACAAAGGATTAAGGTATACATATATATACACATGACTAAAATAAATAACTCATAATAGCATCATAATATATATTTTATCTAATCATACAAGCCCTCACCTATCCATCCAACTACACTTTATATTTCAACTGACACGCACACACACACACACACACATATATATATATCTACTAACAAATAATTATTATTTATTTGTATTTGTGTTAGGTAAGTATTAGTGATCAAGGGCTCCGTTCTCTTCCACAAAAAAACATTTTAAGATTTATCAACAGATTTTATATATAAAAATTAGCACCACATATAAACCCATATATTGTTACACTAAATGAAGGCAAACCACTTCTACTTGATTGTATCTATGCTAATCAGGCTTTACACCTAGACCAATAAAATTGAAATGTGTAATTAACCATTCTTTACACGCCCATAGCAACTCAAAAATGCTTGGTGCTGCTAAAATAGCAAGGTATATCTTTCCAGTAATCAGGTTTTTTTTTGTAAACCAAAATATATCTGTGCATACATAACCTTTTCCATCGATATACCTACCAACCTGACATGACATATCCCCAATCATTGCCAAGAGAATGATAATACCCACACATATATATACCTTTAGCATATAGTCTAGTCCAATCAGCAGCTTGTCTGTTAAATCCTTCTTTATCCTTTTTGTATTGGCTAGCTACCACGGCATCCTGGGGGTCATCAGGCTCAGGGTGGGCTAAAAGTACCTGAAATTCATGAGGTTAGGAGGTAATATAATGAATTTACATTATAGTTATAGTGTATTCTATTATGGTATATCATATTTGATCATGCTAAGCTAGATTAAGAACTACATTACATTATATATATGTACAAAACATACAATGAGGCAGAATTATTCTACCTGGATAGACATCAGGACGGACTTTAGCGTCATGGCGGCTGCCCTGTCAACCGAAATGATTGGGTAAATCACTGTTCACCAATAGAAATAGGTATATATCATTCTAACTTTGTATCTTTATTGGCTTGTTAAAAATCTAACCAGCCCTTTGAATATATTTGGTATGAGATTGATATATTATACCCATTACAATATAATATATACATGTTACAGCATAATACATACGACAATATAATGCATATATACTACAATATAATACATCTACATTACCATACACTACCAACACACATACACATATATATACCACAACACATATACATACATATACGATTGAATATAGATTAATGGCAACCCACCATTGGTCCTTTAAAATGTCCAGGCAGATAGCACCTGTTTGTGAAGACACATTAGGGTGCCATATACGGGTCTCAAAATGTACCTGGTTATATAGATAAACTTATCAGCACAACTTACACAGTAATTATATATATTATACATGCGCATATAACACTTTAAATAATCATTCCTTGATGATTGCTTATATTGATGCAATCTCATATAGTTACAGATATATGCATGATCTCTAGTAATACCTTAAAATTACAAAATTTCCCGGTAAGTTTTTATTGCGCCATTACCAGATGACCAGTCAAATGCAGGCCATGATATAGAAAGTTTACAGTACTATCAATAGTATATAATACCATATATTAACGTAGGACATCAAAAAGCTTCAGATATAACAACGTAGTGGAGAAGGAGAAAAAAAAAACGATCAATAGTAAACAAAACAAAAGGTGGTTACCTTGGGAGGTACGAAAGGATACATGTCTGGGATTTCAATTTTCACACGAAAAATCCCACCTGTATAAACCAATCAACACCGTCAATTAAAATTAAATATCATGTTATAGTTGGGCTACGTTAAAAGGGTATGGCAATAGACTAAATAGATAAATTAATAAGGCTGCGTGATTAAGTAGATTATATAATAGGCGTCCCTTATAAGATATCAAAAACGAATAAAAAGTAGAGTGGATATTTTCTATTTATTAAATGCTATGAAACCTATAATGATGTATTGTATTGGATAGCATTATATATCATATAGTAATATACTATACCATCTCCAATCATACCATATCACATTTTATCCTACCTGTATATAGCGCATCAGTATATTGTATTATATAGCATTATATTATAATATATTATACTATACTATTATACTATACTTTACTATACCATACTATATTATACTATACTATATAATACTATACTATATTGTATCATACTATACTATACTATATAATACTATACTATATTGTATCATACTATACTATACTATATTATACTATACTATACTGTATCATACTATACTATATTATCTATACTATACTATACTATACTATACTGTGTCATATTATACCATCTCACATTTTATCCTACCTTCATATGGGGTGTCAGGTGGTCCCACAAACATCCCTTTAAGGTGTACTAAGCTATTATCAACCATTTCTATTTGAGTCCCACTGGCGTGTAGAGTCTGTGTGTGATCAAAATTGTAATTGACAACTAGAATAAAACAATAGCATCAAGTTTAGTTCATAAATATACTAAAAATGAAAGAGTGAATAGAGATATGACAATAAAACTATGCAAAAATGAATATATAATAATAGTAATGATAGTATTATTGGTGTGAGATATATGTTCAATAACATGCAACTTAATATACAGCCTACCTCATAAAACAAAGGTTATCTACGGTATGATTTTGGATTATAAAATATATGATGTATAGGGAATATGTTATATTATATACTATATCCCTACCTCATCAACCCGACATTGCGCAAACTCTTTTCTCACACGCCCTGAACCCGGGTTGGCCATGATTCCTTGCGTATTATTAGATATTACTAACTATAAAAATTAATAATGACAATACAATAGTAGTAGTAAGCTGGTAGTGCTAAATAACAAAAAGCCTTGTACATGATTGGATGCTTTTATTTACATGATTCATTCGTTCTACTAGTTAATTAAGTAATTAACTAATTCATTCATTATTTAATTAAAAGTGACAGCCAATGGCATCCCCCTTGTCGGTTATTAATTACCATAAATCTCGCTAAACTGAACCCTGAAGGTCTTGGGATACACATCTTTAGTGTATCGCTATAATACACATATACATATATATATATACATATACATATACCAACCTACTATACACCATGGATATTACAGTCAGGTTATACGATACACCCACCGAGAGGATAGTGCCTATCACTGGCTGTGCGATGCTGGTGTCAAAACTCCAATCCCTTCTGTATACCATGTTTGAAGTACCTGTGGACCGACGATATCTCATGTTTAAGGGAAAGCGGGTGCTACCATTGAATGGTGTGTTATTATATATATATATATATATATATTATACTATCAATTCTGATAAGCCAAACAATGCGGCGCCGCCTTTACATAGTGTCATTATCTTCCTAATTTTGAAAATTTAAGGAAATAAGAAAATTTAGAAGTTAAGAAAATAAATTACCGTTACCCAACTTTTCCGCTAAACATTCCGCACGCAACTATGCATAGCTCTAATATATATGCTTATATACGTATAAACATATACAATACTATCACCTGGATAAACTTGCCTACATAAATGCATACATACAGATGTTATTTGATGTGCTTTTATTTTTATCTCCAGGAATATAGTTTGCATACATACAATTGTAGAAAAGATAGCACATAAACATTATGGATGGGTTCATATGAATGATTACCAATATGCAATAGATATAAATATATACAGCTATACAGATATAATACAATATGATATGAGATGGAATAGCTATATGTGTATGTGTTTATTGATATATTTATATGCATGAATGATAATAAACCAGAGTATATTATATTATATTATATTATATTATAGTTGGTTATATATATCAATATTGCGTAATCCCATATATACATATATAAAAAGGTTATTAACAATTACAGATGCATGCATATATTTGAAAAGGCACCATTCTACGTAGCCAATATATATATGTATAATTTTTAAGCCTATTATATGTATAATTCTATTGCATTTTGGTATCTGCATATAGATAGGCATACTTTAGGGTCTAATTATACTAACCAATAAGCTTGTAGCGGTTGACAAACCTACCACCCTATTCGACTATCGGATCGGGTTGGACGCCATGACACCATAGTACTAAGACCTTTTATAAAGGCCAATAAAGACAATGTAATTAATAAACCTTGATAAATCAATGAATAGAGTATTAAAAGGAATATGTGCGATTTATCATTATATATTTCTATACATAGGTACTTGATTTATTGCAGTAATTTGATTGGCACTTATAATGTAAGCCGATGTGAAAAAGGAATATAAGAAAGCTATCACTTATATATATACTATCATACCTACCTACCTATGTATATATAATCATATAAATTTAGAAATACCTATTTATATACTCTTATAGGTATTGGGAGTGATGTGGAGAGCATTTATAAGTGGAGGAATAATTCAAAGTACTACGTGATCACCACAGGCAATTAAACTAACCAATGAGGATTTGGATGATTCTGGCGTCATTCTCCCCATAGTCGTTGAGACTGTTAAGGTATAGTCATTATATGTATATGTGTGTATATATGTGTATGTATATGTCTATAGGTGCAATCATTTGAACACTATCATACTATCGTACTATAATGCTATTATTTTCTTTATATTCTTACTATCATACCATTATGCTAATATAATATTTTATTACTACACTACTACACTATTCTACTATCACACTTTTACACTATTACACTATCAACTATCATACTACTATCGTATCATACTATTCCACTATTATACTACTATACTGTTACTATTATACTACTATACTGTTAATATTATACTATTGTACTATTATACTATTACACTATTACGCTACAATACTATAATACTATCATATCATTATACTCTGATCCTGATACCACTATACCCCTATACTATCATCCAATCATATCCCCATTCCTAACCATCCATATTATATATAGGCTAACGAGGGCCCAGTGCCTGGTGAGTGGTTCGTCGATTCCCAGGGAATCAATCAAATGATTGGACGAGGAGGAAGCCAATATGACGAACCATATAACAGAATTGTGGGTTGTCCTAAAGGGGTTTCTTGTTACTGGAGCCGTATATGGAGAGTGGAAGGACAGGAGAAAGCGCGTCATAATGATGTCATGAGTAAGGTTAGGGTGATCTTAATCTTAATCTATTGTTATGGGCATATATATAGGGTTGTAATTGTATAGGTTAACACATGTAGTGAAATGTATCTAGTGCAGTTTAATATAATATAATACAATATAGTGTAGTATAATTTAATATTCAACCATAATATAGGTAAATATGTAAGCCTGTATATTGACCTATATAGATTAATTTGAAGTATGATAGTATAGTAGTACAATAATATAATAATATAATAGAATATAGTATAATAATATAATAGTATGTTATCTCAAATTTAATTCCCCTAGATTCTCCCGATCCACTGGATCTAATAGGCCAATCAGTGACGCGTGTTATAAAGCAAAAGAAAATAACTGGCCAATTGATTAGCTATAGTCCTATTAAGAAAGGGGAGGCGTGCCAGTACAAAGGTAATTGGTCTGCATGTTTTATTTTTATTGCTAATCCAATCATATTTGGCGTAGATGATGCTTTATACCAATAGGGGGTTGATTACTATTTTGGTTATGTTATTTGTTCTTATATTACATAATATTCCATCATATTTAATGATAATATGTTATATTATATTATATTTTATTCTATGATATTAGATTACTACTATCATTTGAGGTTTAAAAGTGGTTCTCTTACTATTAACGAATAACCTATTTGGTTTATATTGTATTAATGAGTCAATGTATTCTCATTAAATAATATGAAAGAACCACTACCATTAGAGATACTTACTAATACAGGATTTTAGACAATTATTTAAGTATACTATAGCTACATGTATGATGGTATGAATGATATTATATATATATATATATATATACGCCAAATATCCTCTCTCCATATATAGGTTATAAATCATTCACATTGTTAATTTATGTATATCCAGCCAATTATCCTTGATATTAAAATCTGGGCACCACTCAAGTTTTATAGTCATAAATAGTTGCTTGGCAATCTAACTAACGATAGTACATACCTAGTGTTGTTTGGTTCAAAGGACGAGATTATGACGCAAGAAGAGATGGAATCTCTGATAATATCAACCCATAATGAGAAATCTGAGCATAAGAAGGGTCAATCAGTTATTGTAGAAGTCACCCATGGATTTTCAGGTGACTATGAAAGGTTGGTATGAGTAGATATAGGAGTGATATACGTAGTAATGACGTAGCAATGTATATGTATTGGTTTATGTTGTATTTTCCAAATACAAATAGGTATGCTTGTATTCCTGTAGGTTGTTAACCACTATCATTTAATTATTTAGTGAACGCATGCCATTGGATTAACAGACATTAAGTTGTACTCTATTTACCTGGAAAGGTTTACCATAGAACGTAATCACCCTGCATTAGCAATATTAATCTACCAACTACTAATTAGCACTAATGATTATTAATTATTTAATTACCTCTGTTCTCATGGCTATATTTATATTAACTATGCACATGTTTTAGATGACATCATATCTCTTTTATGAACTATTATTGGTAGAAGAAACTGATAGATTAGTAACAATATCCAATTATTTTGATGATTGTGTATCAATTACTGTTTTTTGGGCCAATTATATTTATATATATTATGAGATAATATATAAAAATATAATGTATTCAAAGGATTGGATACAAATTATAACCAGGCCAGTGCCAACCCACCAGCTTCTTACCTAATACGGTTTATCGTCTACTTCATCGCCCTCTGTGCGCCAATGGGAACAAAAGTGATACAATAAATGATCTAAAACCATTCAAAGTTGTAAAAGAGGTGGCTGTTACTATGGTTACGCCCTTGAAAATTGTATTTTGTATGAGAATAATAGAGGGGATTCTACCTGAGGGAGATTATACGGTGAGTGTTCTTATTGGCTGTCTATATAGTGCTGTTATATATTTATATATGGTTATACTTGCAATTACAATATCATTTATCATATGTATTTGGTTTAATTTAATACGTATGCATTATGATTATATTGTATATTATATTATGTTATTGCATCATATATCATAAGCATATATACTATTAATGTAAATTATGTATTTAAATAGTATTATACCTTTCTCTCCCTTTCTAGGTAGGACTGACTATTAAGGCAGATGAACAGCTTTGCGAGAATTGCAGGGGTCAATGTTCTATTGTTAGCTGTACAATGTGTGGTTGCGAGGTGTGCTATATGAAGGTGGGTGTGGATTGGATGGATCAAATAGTTAAAATTTAATATTTTAATACATGGTGTTTTTGCTATGATAGATTATGGCTTATAGTATAGTATAGTATAGTTTAATTTAGTTTAGTTCAGTATAATATAGTGCGTTATATTATGTTATATTATGATATACTACGCTGTACTAGATTATACTGTCTTATGTTATTGTTTGGTATATTATTTTATATTATCTTATATTCTGTTGTGTTACAATATCAAACCCTGATACTATTATTCTTGTATATAGGTACACATTGGTATTGTACAATATGTATAATATAGTATATTATAATATGTTATTAATCTTTGATATAGACCAATCAACTGTAATTTTTTTAAAAAAAAAGTGGTTGGAGAGTCATGGGATAGATCATGATTTATAATTGATTTGTACCAATGAAATTTGCTCCTTGAAATGGACCAATGACTGCGTCCCCCTGGTATCCATATAGAGGAATTACCATTTTAGTCATTTCTAACATTTTGGTATATAGATGCATATATATAGACACATTGAGTTAATCGTAATCTTCACCAATAGAATGACGAAGTCAACCTTCTCTTTTGCGATCAATGTCAGTACTACTGGCACTGTGGCTGCTTGGAAAATAAGAAACATTTGTAATAACCCACCACTCTATCATACCTTAATATGCTTGTAAGGACTATGTATGTACTTGTGGTAGTGTAGGATAGGGTAGGTTAAGGTAGGGT
>NAOQ01000332.1:35077-52248 GCA_002751075.1 Ichthyophonus hoferi
AAGATTATCGAGATAAGATCAGACAAATCTAGTGGGCCTCAGTGATCTTGTGTAAGATTGTATTAGCCAATAAGGATCTTTACAATCGGTTCCATTTTACATAGGGAAAGGGCCGGCTCCAGTTCACACACAAAACACGCCAATAATAAACACGGACTCTATCCTATTACAATACGGTCTTTGTTGATTGTTTTTCCAACACTTTTTATCAAAGATACAACACAACTTTGAAAAAACCTCATACAGACCATGTCAGTTGAAAAGTACAGTATTGGCTCACTGATGTGCCTGAGAAATACCGTGACATTTCACCATGCATGAAGATGATAGGATAGAGATTTTCCAAATACATTATCATCAGAAATAAAACTAATATCGGTTGTACTGGATTCTATTTAACATATGGTATGTCTGTCTTTTTCTAGATATTCTAGGTAGTTATCAATAGGTAAAGGACAAGATAAAAGCTTTGTGAGTTCAGCATGTAAAACACACAATACTTCTGAATTTGGAAATGCTTTATGCTTCTTACTTTGCAAAATGAGTAACCATGATATAAATCGTTGTAATCATAGATAGGCAGTATACACGTATTCTCTAATGGTATGACTGACTGTATCAAATTTGACTAAGTTGACCTTCTAATATAAAATCTGAATGAAGTTTTACCACTTGACAATGCAAAAAAAAACTGAAAAACTGAAAAACTATAATTACAAACAAGTCACTGTAAACAGTATTTTTATTATTGTTTTTGGGAACTTATTAGATATATATAATTAATTATTTAACCACTGCGTTATAGACCAGCAAGTTTCATAACAGCTTCCATTGATCTTAATAGTTAACTATAACTGAATGCGAGAAAAATGGCAACAATAACAAAAGATGATCTATCTAAGCGGTCAAGAACTTAGTTCCACCACGTTTTAATATTATATACAATGAAAAAACAAGGGTAAAACATGACTTCGTTCAACATAACATGTACATCTTGTAACATCATATATTAACTTTTATAAATATGAAAAAGTAATTTCGATTTAAGTTCAACAGTTTTTAACTTCCATAATGCCCATCATTTGTTCTGCCCGGTTGAAGTGGAACGCTTTGTTTTTCATAAATACGGAACCAAGAATTATCTGATCAGTACCTATGGACACCATCAAAGAGTAATATAACTCGCCGTCCCATGTCATAACGTCAAGAGGTTGATAATACTCAGTAGGTTGAATCTTGACTTGTGTACCCAACAGTTGCAAGATAATGGGAGGGAGAGACTCAACCTGCATTGGCATAATAATATTTCAGTTGATTGGCAATTGTAAATAAAACCTAGTAAAATATGTTGCATCTTAAAATAACTATTAAATGATTTAAGAGGAATTTGCAACTGATGATAGTATGATACTACGTATAATTATATGATAGATAGGATTTAATAGAATGAATGAGGTGCAAATATATTTGAACCAATAAAGCAGGCACAACTAATTATGAATTGCGTAGGAATAAATGCATATGACAAGCGAAAGAAATACTGACAAAAAATGGTAATACAAACCTGTTTTTTTGTAAGCAGAACTTGTTGAGGAATATTGTAATCCACGACATTCTTAGTGGGACTCCAGCAAGGGTCCTGGAAACCTCTGGGAAGAGTCATTATTTTGCTAAGTGTTGCGCAAACATTGATGGTCAACTGTAACATGAAAGCTGCAGGCAAGGCAATACCGTAGAAGGCGCTATCCACACGAGCGGGAATTCCTGTGGGTGGATGGGTTGTTATTAATAAATACTCTTTACCTACTTGCATACAGGAACCATTGAATAGAGGAGAGGCAACGAATTAACAAATGAAAGCAAATACCAAAAAACGAGAAAACAAAATGAATAGGACTGGATAGCCCAGCCCACAAATATTAATATACATAAGATGGTACACAACTATTATGTTTTATAGCAATCTGTGGTAGTAGCAATCTCGTAACATGTTCGATTAAAAACAAAGACTGACTTAAACATGCATATATTCTCAAGGGACAACAAAAACAAAATTATAATAAAGATACATTTAGCAATACACTAGTTACAGGCTACAAGAAATACTAACCGTCAGTGCCTCCAATGTAGCTTCCACCGACAAACATGCCAGGGACAGTTAGATAATAACCACTGTGTGCTCTGGGAGCTCCAGATTGAGGATTTGTAGTGTAGGGCACATATGACATCCCCTCCATAGAACCATCACCCAAAGTTAGCTTTCCTGCGTGAATACCAGTACCGGAGCTAAAGCAAAGGCCAAACATATCTTTCATTCCAGCACTTTTTATCACATTCTCTAGTACGGTTTTGCCCTTCTGGCCAACAGCAAATTCAATCATGGAGCTTCTGGCATTGCTAGGACCAAGGCCTAACATACCACTGGCTATTTGATCCTCACCCCAGCCAAATGCATTTTCAGACATGTTTTCAATGACACCAAAATATTGGTCTTTTACTGTCAGTTCCTGAGCTTTTCCCCCCCAGGACAATCCTTTAAAAGTGAAGGTGTCCTTAGTCATCTTGTAATCAGCCCACATTCTATTGTTAAGGCACAAGGTACCAGTCTTAGCATCTTTAGGAACAGTGGGCTCATACCCTGCCTTAGAGCCACAGTTACGCTTGATTTCTCCATAATTAAGAGAACTAAAAGAACCGCATGTGTTCTTATAAGGGTAAATTCTGCAATGTTCAGCGGAGTTCACTAGCGTGTCACTTATACCCGTATTAATGAGAAGATTAAACGTTTGTTGCCCAATGCCAACCTGCAAAGATGAGATATTTTATATTATAAGTATTATATTTGATATTTTTATACAAGCTTTTAAAAACCTTTCAACACAAAACTAACTGATAATAGTATAGTAGTGGACCTTGTCGGCAGATATACCGACAAATGGACCTATATATATACTTGGCAATATGTAAAATTCAACTACACGCAATCGTAGCAAATATTTATGCATCTATGAAAAAAAGAGCGCTAGAGACAAAGAGATAGATTGACAGAACAATAGAAAACTAAACGTAACGTACTTCAGTTAAATAACCAACATTGGGAGAGCCCGGTAACTGTACAATTTGTAAATCTGTAATCACTTCCTTGGCGTAAACACTTGCTCTGTTGAGAGCAAGCATACACGTTAAAACTGCACAATTCAAATGCATTATTGCGTTAGCTTGCGATTATTTTGGTGGGCCCTCTCTTTATATACCCTGATAAAATACCAGGGATTTCAATGCTGAAACTACCCCTATAGATGATATATTTATATATTCATTAAGTGTAGGACAAAAATGGCGTTTTGCATTATCACCGGGTATAACCCCGAGCTACATACAATCGATATATCGAAAATTCCCCGTTCCCAGGAAAGCAGAATAAAAAAAAACCAAGAAACTTGTTTTGACGCACCTGTAATATTTGGCTCTTGGGTTGATCCCAAATTTCTAAAAAATATCCTCATCGTACCTGTATTTACAATGATATTTTTATTAAAACCTGCCTATAAATAATTCTCCAATTCCAACCCTGAATCTTACGCTAATAACATATCAATTATTATTACCATTGACCAATAGATGAACAGAAGTATAATTATTATTTAAATCATTTCATTCGTTTTTTTATGCGCCTTTCGGATTGGTCTCCGCCTATTTTTTTTTGAATCTATTCTAGGATAGAATTTCTGAGTGAAATCCCGAACCACTTGGAAATTCCATTCTCCGATCTTTACAACATAGGAAAATTTACCGGGAAAAAACCCACCAAAATAGTTGGGCACATAATGGGGAACGAGAGATAAGGAGTATATAATCAGGTAGCACGCATTATACTTTACAAAACGTCACGATGATGTTTAACTGTGCTATTTTTGCTTGCTTGTTGGCATTTGCCCAAGCCTCTATTAGTGTCGACCTTAATTGTAGGCCTGATAACCCAACTAGTGGTTTCTATGCAACTGTATGTTATGTTAAGGTTTCTTATTATTATTATTGGACTTCCTTGTTTAATTTTTAATTTTTTTTTCACTTTTACGTTAGTGTAGGTGTTTATTCAGGTCTTCAAATAAGGGTTTTCGTCTTATATTTTTCTATACTGTTTATATAAATGTTTGCATTTGCATAGATCAAGTTGGGTTTGGGTTGCATCGTATTTAAATTTTATTTCAACATTGCTTTATATAATAATATATGATAGTATACTATAGTCCGTATCTAACAATTATTTTTTCTTTTGTACAGATTCAAATTGGAAACAAAAATTTCAACGTTAGACCTGATACTGGTGCTAGCGATACTGTAGTAGTGGGTCAGGAATGCAAGGTTTTCCCTTATTCCAATGTATGTGGTCCCATTGGCAGTTGGTCATCGATAGTCCCAACTAAAGAAAACTGTGGGAGAGATGCTGGATACACTCTTAAGGAAAAGAGAAATGCTACTGAATATACGCATATGTGCCGCCAAGATAGGGCCTGGTCTTTGTATAGTTTTGCGAAAGACACATTTAAGCTCGGATCTGCTATTGTTAAAGACCAAGTTTTTGGCGTTAGTTATCAACAATCTAAGGTTATGTTTGGTGGTATCGACGGAGGAGAACATGGTATTTTAGGTCTAGGTGTACCTGGTATTCACGCCTCACGGATTAACTTCCTTAAGGGAGAGGAAGCCACAACCTTCTTGGAAACAGTTATCGATGCAACTCAGATGGAAAATAAATTTTCTCTCTGTTTCCCCGCATATAACTCTACAATGCCTGGAAAGTTTATTATTGGTGCTGACAGCATCCATAACACTAATACTATTCCTTACATCTCTAACTATGGTTTCCATATCGGTCTTCCCTCTGGCACGATGGGATATTTCTCTGAAGTGGAGTCTTTGAAATCCAATGGCGATGACCTTGGTGTTAACAATGGTATGTATAATCTCCCTCCTCCCATCTTATTTGTTGTCGTGTTGTCACAATTCCTATTATTTTTTTATGTTCTTTATCGCGTATACATCGCTATGTACCTGCACATTGTTTTCTTACTCTGTTATATCTGATAGTTTTAACGTTATATTCAAGTTGTTTTATACACTCATTTTGTATTAATTTGTACACAACCTTACTTTTCCATGTATAATACATATGTACACTTTTATTGAAAACTGTCCATATTGGTTGACATGGAACTCCCAGATATTATTACATAGTTACTTTTGTTTTAATGAAATATATATTCTATATACCATTAATGGCTGTAACTCTTATATTAATATTATTATATTAATGTCTTTGTGATTTTAACACTATAACTCTAGGTAGGTAGGTATAATCATAGGGTTTAACATCTATTATTTCTTTTGCAGGAGAGGCCCTTCAGTTCGACTCTGGTGAACAGCTAATTATTCTTCCTGAAAATGTCTTCACCAAAATGACTAGCACCCTTTGCCAGAAGTTGGGCTCCATGAAAGTGCCTACAGTATGCGAGAACCCCACTGGTGGAAACCTAGACTATATTACTCCCTATGTTATCGAATTAAGGCACCCCGAACAGGTTTGTATTCTCCTGTAATTATTGTTCATTTATAATATATTTAAATTTTTGTGGTAGTTTTATTTATTAACTTGTCCACAGCCTTTTGGGAGCACTAGCTTGTGTGTATGTTAGTTCTATTCTTAGCTGTCTGTAGAAATATTTTATTAATTGAAAAGTAAATCATACCCATACCTTAATATGCTATATGTAATTTTAAGGTATAGTCGAAAGTTTTTAAAAGTCCAAATATTTGTTTCATGTGCATATAAGAACAGCTTATATTATAATACATGGATTGTGTTGCTTTTATGACGGTCATGGTAATACAATGTAGCTATAGTATTGTGTAATGCCAGACGAAGAACTAACTAACTAATCCAACCACCCACTTTCTGTAGCTTCATGAACTTCCCTCATTGGATTTCACTTTCAAAAACGGAGTCGTCTACTCTGTTGAACCCGCCTCTTACCTTTACCCACTTCCTGGCCGACCTAACGTGTATGCCCTTGGAGTTACTGGAAGTGGTTCCGAGTTTACCCTAGGAATGAGTGGTATGAGAGGCAGATGGATCAATTTTGACCGTGAGAAGAATACAATTGGTTGGGAAACAACCATTGGCTGTGAAAAGAAACCAGTACCATGTGCAGCAAATAAGATGTAGATCAGCAATCAATTGGTTGGGACCACTAGTTGTAATGGGTAAGTTTAGACATAAAATGATTTGCGGATGAAATGCTGGAATTAGGAGAAATTAGCCGAGTTAGGTGCTAAACCGGATGGGCTGAAAGATTATCCAATAATAACAAAACAGAGCATAGCATATCCAATGAGAATGGCTATACCTTTCTATATAGAATAGGATAAATACATTTAAAGATGTAATATATTTTTTAAATTGTAATGTTTAATTTCACTATTTTACAAAATTGCAATAAATAATATATCTATATATATATATATATATATCTTGTTGTATATCTCTTATAATGTATATACTATATATAAATTTTTTTTCTGAAAAAATACACCACTCTCTAGTGTTAATGAATATTGCTCCTTTAGAGAATAATACAGGTTGCATAATTTCATTTGATTCGGACAGCAAATGCAATCACTAGGGTTGCACTTAACAGTCTAGGCTTATACCTATAAGGTTATTTACTCATCCTGCTAGAAAATGTGTAATACGTTATAAGGGTCCCTTATTTATTGATTTTTTTTGAATTAGCACATAAAATTATATTTTTTTTAAAAAAAAAACTACTATTAGGCAAATAGTTGAAATTATTTATCAAGGTTACGTGATGATGATTCAGATTGAGGTTAATTTCTGTATTCTGTATTAGATATATAATGTTTAATCCAAATTCAGTATCACCGCATCACATGTGTTTATAATAATATAAATTAACCACTGTGTATTGTAGTTGAGATGTTCCTTCTAGGTTTGTCTACGCTATAGTCCGCCATCTGACATGCGTCATTTTCAGGGTGACGACTTATACTAAACACATTATCTATTATGTTTACCTCATATTTTTCCCGTTTCAACAAATTGAACCTCGCTGGCTAACGCTCTAAACCTAGTATGACATTCATATTTATAGATAGAATAAGCAAGATATGAGCAGCAAGTATCTGAATGAACACCCTTATACCAATTACAATAAATGTCATGCAATACATAACGTCATATACCTAATATCGTTTTGTATATTTGCTACTAAATGTTAAGAGTAATTAAAGACAGGTTCGTTCCTGTGATCTCTACCCAATAATAATAGAAGGAATGCCAAATTTATGCGGTCTCGGGAGGCTCACCAAATGTTCGTTTATTTTGTATTATTAGCTGCAGAAGACCAGCTCCATCTCAATCTGTTATCATATACGCTAGTACCAGCATATGTTGTGTGGTGTGGTTTATATAAGTATTATGTGTGTTTACAAAACATTGGTAGGTTAGAAACGTTGATATTACTTAAAGTACAGGTTTATTTAATTGGTAGTAATGACCTTTACATCAGTTCACTATTTAGCAGTGTCACACTTACTATTGGATATTTTTATTGTAATTAAAACTTTATCACTTATAACGATTTGTCTGAAGTTTATCTTATGTATTTTATCTTAATGCCTATTAACCCATCATGGATATTAAGAAACTAATCTAGTTTTAGGTTAAGAGTATAATAATTGATGCTCCGCATGCATTGATAAAACTCGAGTGAAATAATACAGTAAGAGGTGCTAATATTACGTAAGGACATCCCCTTACAAAGCGGGAATAAGCTTAACGTTCAATACTTACTATAGTAATTTGAATATTGTGTGGAAATATATTTGGCTGGGCTAGCAGTAGACACAATGCATAGTCCTGATCCGCTTCCAATAGAGGGCAATGTAATGGCAGGCGTATATGCTGATTCTATCTCTAATTATCTGTTGCAACTGTATTCAGCTATGAGTGTAGGAGTTATTCCTGCCTTAACGTGCTTGGGCGAAATAGTGCTTATGGCACAGTGTGTTCTATCAGTGAGAGGTGCTAAATTGATATGTATACAATGTACATAGTCTAAATATAGAAGAGATGTTGGATTATCACACCAATGATTACATAGTCACGATATACGACGTTTACACAGCGAGAATATTGGCCATGTCAACCACATGTCAGCAGATCACTTATATTGCTTCACCATTAGACTATCTACGTATACGTAGGGCCAAGTCACGATACCCGACTTTTTATATAACGATCACTAATCAGTCTCTATTTAATAAAATACTACTTAAGAACAAAGATCATGTTTCGCAAGCACGTAAGAAAGATATGGGGAAATATACATAAAACATATCACACACTTTGTATCTCCACATAGTTCCACGGACACTGATAGATTACCATTATTAATTTTTGTTGATAATCAAAAAAGCCTAAGGCTAGATTTAACTCCGCTTAATTACACAGATATTTCACTAATATCTTACATTCAAGAAAGTGTAAGAAATGTAAATGGATTAGAAGAAGACGGAATAAGAGTAGAATTAGAAAAAAAAATTACTCACATCTTTAATGTGTAATAACAGTGCATCACAGTGGGATGGGTGCTCTTTCATTTTCCCAATCAAACATGTATGGCAATGAAAAAAAAGTTTCACATCAAGGAAACAATAATGTGTACTTAACATTGTAATGAAGTAGTACAATGAAAACTCAAATTCGAGTAAACCTGGCAGTATTATTTTTTTAGCAAGACTCATAGAAATCATCCAGAGGCTTGCAGAGACAGAACTAGAGCAAAACAATGCTTGCATCCGAGTTAGAGCAATTCAAATAATGAGTGAACAGCAACATTTGACCAAATATGTGAAACAATAAATTGCTTCATCTTGATGCAAATATAATCATAAGAGATTCACTGAGTACTTGATGTAATGTGAGAACCTACCTATACCTTCCAGTTCCAAATTCACAATCTAAGGCAACATAATCAGTATCTTGATCATGTATGATATTAAAACAAACAAAAAAAATCACTTGGAAGGTCTGATATTGGGCACACAAGTTTTCCAAATGTCTAGCAATAAAACGTTTCAGTGAATTCTTAGTCACTTGGAGCAAGGGAAAAAATTAAAAGAGTAAGCAAAATCAACAATCTTCTTCCAGCAAACCCAGGGAAAAATGTGAAAAGAAGCCAGCAAATGATAACTTAGCAGAACATTCAATATGGTTAAAAACAGCTTATCTGAACGAGACTAGTGTTTCTTTTTAGACTAATACAAAGTATTTTGTATTAAACAGTGGAGCTTGAAGGCATCTCCACCATTATAAGGAGGATTTCATCTCCTATACCCCTGAATTATTCTCTGTTAGATGGAATGATGGCTTTAAGAGCAACGCCCTTGAACATGGTAGTATTAACATATTAACTACTGTAGATGCCATTGAGAAAACCATAACACTGAAATATGTGTCAAATGTTCCTGATCTGAGAAAATTAAATGTTGAACAACTAGAGGCAATTAAGTTTATCATGAGCAATAAGACTACGGTGTGGAAAACCCCATTTTTGGAATAGATATTGCAATCCTTCTAGATATTAATATAATATGGTATACAGGAATTGATCTCAATGTAAATAATTACTATATGGGTTTGATATATAATCTCTACTGTTTGATTAACAAAAGATAATAAATAAAATAGAATAGGCTATTATACCATTTTAAATAAATAAATACATAAGAAACCATTATAATGCTTTACGCATATTTCAACATTATTCATATAGTACCTGTATTAGCAAGTTTACAAAGTGCTTTTTAAAATTAACTAAAGACCACAGCCTCTGAGAATTGATTTCATCTTGTTGAAACAAAGCTTACAAACTTCTCTCACTCTGTAGAGTAGCTAACAGTACAGCTTTGTTGGAGCCAAAGCATTTACTGCATTTTTATAGTTCATTCTTTTTCATTTATTGATATACTTCTAGAAAGAAAAAGTATTTCTTTATAGTTAAATTTGATAGAATTCTTTGCGAATAGACAATGTTTTTTATTAGTTCAGAGCCTGATACTACAATCGATAATCCAAACAACACATAGAATAACTTATGATTATTGTATACAACCAATAACATACTAAATATGTATTGATCAGTTAGTACTTTGTATGTTTGGATTCAATAAAACAGATGGCTTTGACATTTAAGACCCAATTAGGTCTTGAAGCAAAGGCTCATAGCTTAGTTAATATTCTTTGGGGACGAATTTATTCAAAGCCGGTTTTTGAGCAAGAGAAGCATAAATGCAAAACTTCATACAATAATAAAGAAACTGCACTAAGTCGTCAATATTTACAGTTCACTGTTCAGTCATATAAAAATGCATGAACTATCATACTAGTCATAAAAGGTCATATTCTAGAATCTAATTTATGTTGCTTATGCTTTTCATATTATTTCTATACTCAGTAAAACAGATACTAGTTTTATTTCCAATAAGGTTCTTGTGAGCTATATGGACAGGCAGACAGAGGGATAGAGATTGCCCAATAAGAAATGAATATAACATGCATGCATTTCCAAAACAAAAATAATGTATATTACTCTTCTATAATCATGTTTAAAATAAACACAACTTAGCATACCATAGCGTAAGATTATACCAAACATCATGTTGTAGTAAATTTTATCACATCATATATCCTAGTATACTATAGTATTAGCAATTATATCATACTATAGCATATTGAAACATATAATTAGTATCTATTGTACTGAATTTTATTTTATGGACAGTGTCCTGGTCTTCCCTTGGTTAGTCTAGACAGCTATCAGTAAACAAGGGACAGGCTAAAGTCTGGGGGTGTTCTGCTTGTAGACGCACAGTTGTTCTAGAATCAGTGACACTTTATACTTCATACCTGCAATTTGCAATATGAGCAATAACTGTGATCATAAATGGGCACTATACAAGTATTCTCTAATGGTTCAACTGTACCAGATTTGAGTAATTGGCCTTTCAGTAAAGAATTTGGCTGCTAAATTTCTACCATTTGTGAATTAAAATACACAATATAAATTAATAATAAAACGAGCAAAATAAGTCTGTGGAATGACTTCTAACAGATATTGACGACTGAAAACTGTACTGGCAAACAATAGCAGCAACTTTATTATTGTTTGAAAAACTTATTATATACGTATAATGGTGAAACACCAATAAGTAAAGTTCTGATTGGTTTGTGGTATAAGAAAATGTCTAAACACTAAGTCATAAACCGGTAGTTGAAGACTATAGCTTTCTATTAGCCTTAATAGGTAACCATAACCGGATGTAAAAAAAGTGATAGTAATAATAAAGATAATCTATTTAAGCGTTGTGAAGGACTCAGCTCCAACTCATCATATCATATCATATCATATCATCATATATACACAAAGTAATCATTTACACTCTTTCCTCTACTGTATCCAACACTGAATATGCCTTCAACAACACACATTCTCCACCCTCCCTAGCCATACTATATTGATAAAAAGAACCATCGCCCGTTAACACCATTATTAAAGGAGATTGATGGCCAAACCCTACCAAGGTCACTTGTCCTATTAACTGTGTAGGTATTTTTAAAAAGGCAAATTCACGTTTAGGATACCATACATCAGAGATTACTTGAGGAACAATCCATGAAGAGAGAGAGGTAGAGAGGTTTGCGATTGTACCGTATCCTGGGTTGCTTGATGTAGTTGTAGTTGTAGTTGTAGCGGTGGTAGAGGGAGCTGCTGACAGCTTATTATTCACGTTATTATTATTATTATTATTATTATTATTATTATTAGCTCCATTTTGATCCAATTTGAATATATGTACAGTATTAGTATCACTGCTTACCGCCAACATAGTTGCTTCCAAATTAAATGCAAGAGAGTATATCAAAGCAGCATATGCCCCTCTTCTAAATTGATGCAACAACTCTCCTCCAGGCATTGCAAACACCCTAATTACAGTTCCTTTACTGCTCGCTGTAGCCAAACGAGTCCCCGATTCATCAAATGCAAGACGATTTAAAGGTGTTTTATGTGCTTGTATTATTGTAACCGCCTGGAGATTTAAACAGTCAAACACAAGCACATCTCCGCTTACACTAGAAGGTTGGTATGCTAGATAGTTGTTATCGGGGTTAGGAGAGAGTGCTACTAAACCAGTAGGGTTAGGTGGAGTTTCAACAAGATGTAGATGTTTCATAATGGTAATATCGTATATGTTTATACGGTCTTCCAACACTACAACAAGCCTTTTTCTGTTCATTTTCACGGCTAGGATAGTGGTCTTAAAGTTCAAATCACACACTTTAGTGTCGCGTTTGGTGTTAATTATCTGTAAAGAGCGCGGGGAGAGTGCTGACTGGACACCCGCCCCTACCAACGCCACTAGTGCAGACTGAAATAACATCTCAGTGATTCCTATACTCCCTATCTCCTTATAAAAGTATTTTCCGAATGGATCGCAGTTGTATAGTTTAAACCCTGTGGTGGTCCCTACTGAGAGACAGGTGAAATCCTGATTGAAGTTGGCAAATAACAGCTCAGTTTGAGCTTTCCCTACGAGATTCATGTTGTCGTCTTGTCGTATGATCGAGGAGAAAGAGCCAAAATATGTCACTGCTGTGTGTACTTAGAAGTTTGTCTGTTATATATATGTTTTTGCATTGAGAAAAACATAAGTCACACTAAAACGCAAAGTGTCAAAGGAAGACATTCATCTTGTTACAAACCTTATTAAGTATAGTAAACCCTCTTCTAGAAAATAGTAGTACGTCGATATGAATATATATGCGCGACCGTTTAACATAAAAAATATATATAAAATAATAATACTAATAATAGAAGACAACTGTAAAAAAAATGAAAGGTACAATTACGTATTGGCACCCCAGGTCATCAGGCTGTACTGCCGTTAATTATTTGCAGGCCGCACGGGTTAAAATTATTAATTAGTTATTGGAGTATGTGTAATCAGATAAGTATGTATGTAACATTTTAAACAAATTACTACGATTTTACAATATTTTTTTTTCTTTAAATTTAATTTAATTAATATTTTTTTTTCTCTTTCAGGGTTGTATACTACGTAAGAATAATTTTACCATAAATTACGCACATCATATCATATTTAATGACACTATTTGTTTTACCTATGTAGCATAGCCATATCACTGGCGCATGGAATAACTTGCCAATCACAGGATTTATGGAATGGTCCAGGCAAAAGTAAAAAGTGAAGATGTAGCAGGGTTACAAAGGTTGCCAATAATTATTCTGTGGATATATTTTACTAAAAAGATCTAAATAAAATATTTTTTCCTTGTTAAATTAAATAAAAAATAAAATAAAAATTCCAATTCTCATAATTTTTTTGTAGAATTAAAAATAGACTGAGTGAAGTCAAGATGTACAATTAGATTTTTAGCCTATAGAGTTGCTGTGCCTACATGATACTGTTATCATTGCCATTTACTATTATTCTAATTAATATTATACATAAATACACACGTGCCATTTATGTGGGAAAGGAATTTTTTAGCTGAAGGAATACTTACGAATACAGAAGAACGTAACTGGACCCAATAATTCACTGTTGTGAAGTTGGGGATATTATAAGAGATCAAGATGTAGACTTATAATATATCTTTTTATTCAAGATTTTTAAAAAAATTAAAATTATATTTAATTATAATTTAGACTTATAGCATAATTTTATTTATTTTTATTTTATTTATTTTCTCTATTTTCTAAATGCTTGCATTTATAAACGGAGGTTTATATGAGTTTCTTTTCCCAATTTACACTTTAATTACTGATTAATTAACCAACCCAATGGAAATGCGAGAATATTCGCAAATAATCGTGTAGAAATTCTAGCAAACAAATGTTTAGAATAATAAAAACCAATCAACCAATCAGGCGCGTGATCTAAAAATTCATAATAAAACAAATATTTAAATATCAGTTAAACTAAGCTAATCGTCATCCTTTGTCATGATTGGTGCGAATTGGCTCATCCAACAAACCTATACATCGGTCATCATAAAAGAGCAAACCAAGAAAGAGAGAGAGCGAGATAGACAAAGAATATCAATTGCTGACTCAAGCCCCATAGCTACTGACTCAAGCTCCATATAAAGCACATTTTATTATTGGGAGTACCTGTGATACAAATTCAAAAGACTCTTTTGTTTTTTAAAAACAAATAAATAAGAATTATGTTAATTTAAAGCCTAACCATTTTTTTTTTTAGCAATTAAGAAGTTAATTATAATTTTTTATATAAAGCAAACCCTTTAAAAGTCAGAATTTTACCCTTGTTTACTACGGCTAAAATTTAAATTGGCAATGCAATTTTTAGCCAATAATACAAAAGAATACAATCTACCAGAATTTTGAGTACTCAAATATTCACATGGATCTATGGTATCAACTTTTCCTTTGTATAATATAAAAAATCAAAAGAGTAATAATAAAAAAACAATTAAAATTATTTTTAAATAAATTATTTTGATACCGTAAAAAAAAAAACTCTAATATGAAGCAAAATTTATATACCTTGATGGTACTACTAAGACCCATTCAATTCTTTTGTTTACTCAGCTTGCTCCAATTGGCCATGGAGTTAACTGTCCAATCAGTTTCAGGATCGTAATCTCATCAAATATATTAGGCGATAAAAGGTTATCGTTAGTTCTATCAATCAATACTCCTGTTTGGTTTTGCTGATGTATGTTTGTATGTGTATGTGTGGAGAGAGTTGAGTATTTTGATAGTATGGATTGCGTTATATTAACACAAAAGTCCTTTTTTATCTATATGTATGTATATGCTTGCGTTCCAGCAATATTTTCCTTCTACCGGCTGTCTAAAACACACTTATGTGCATATATATGTACTATTATGCACACATACATACATAAATGCATACATATGTACATGTTAAAAATAGGTAGAGACAGGAGAGATATAATAATACAATCACAATAATTCTAGATATAGGTAGAGACAGGGTAAAAGGGTAGACATAACACTACAATAACGATAATGTTAGATATAGACAGAAACAAGGTTTATATAATACTATAATCACAATAATCTTAAATATAGATAGATATAGAATGCGGAGCTAAAGTGCTTTTTAACGTGTAATTTTACATAAATAGAGTAAAGAAAAGCCTATAATGTTGATAAAGCTAGGTGAGTACAGTTAATTGGGCTGCCAGGATAAGTATCACTGTTATTAACAAAGGGCCAAAGGAGATTGCCAAGTGATTCAGGAGGGGATGCGCAAACATGGGAGAGATATTAATAACTCCAATAGTAATTGCTAATAATATAATATTTCATTTATACCATTTATCATTTTGTATGGCATATGATAAACCCATCATAATAAACATGGTTTTAGGATATGAGGTTTCACAATGGTCTCTTGCCATACGTTAGGAACCGCTCACTAACCAAATAACTTTCCCCCCTTTTCTTTTTACTTCTCACCTCTAAATTTTCTTGTTTGTATAACATACTCGCATGTACATATATATAACTTTTTTTCTCATACGACTATGCATTATGCATTCGACACATTCATCATGGCTCTTGATCTGGCCCACCTATATACATGCCTGGATGTGTGATATTAATACTACAGAATATCCATTTGAAAAGGTAAATTTAGATTCTGGTGGATTTATTTGTAAGTGCACATTTTTATATATTACAAAATAATGTAATGCAATGCAATATAATATACTGTGGTGTAGCATACATAACATAGCATAATATAACATAATATAATGTAATGCAATGCAATCTACTTCAATCCAACATTAATTTAATCTAATTTAATATTAATACCTTTTCCTCTCCCCATAATAGTCCTATTTATAATCGCCAAAGTGGCGCCCTCTCTAGTGTTCGGCTGGTTTTCCAGTCGGTCGTTATCACAGAGGCGGTTTACTATGACCGCCGCTAGTGGTAACGATCAGGGTGTTGAAGCGTTCTCCACTTATAAAGTAATAAACCATGACAGTATGGCATACTACGCGTTATAGTATAGTATAGTAGATTATATTTTATAGTATAGCATAGTATTACATTGCGTTGCATTATAATATAATATTTTGTACTGTATTGCTTTATATTGTTTTAATATATACTATTGCTTTTCTATTTTATTACTATTAATGTTGCTTCTACTGTATAGAGTGTTGAGAATCTCCACCAATCAACTCATCGATCTCATAAGTCCCGTCGATCTACCCGGCAGCACCGTGGCAAACGATGCAGAAAGACAAAATTAATTGATGGCATTAATGATTTCCCCGCATTGGTGGGTTCAAATGACTTAATTAGCGTTAAGTTATTGCTTTGCCTTAAGATCAATGATATGTCATTGTTGTTATATATATACGGCATATATTCATATACACGTAAAGATTATATAGCATAACAACACTATAATATAATAAGCAATCAAACAAATATAAAGCATTTCATATATCAATATACACACATTGGCGCAGAAATTCTGAAAATCAATAGGTTTAATATGCGGAGCATAACCCAATGGTTATAATTGACTAACCTTAATCTTTAAATTTATAATATCTACCCCCAGACTACGGTAAACGCACCTCAAGTGGCTAGGAAAAAGGTACCCGTTAGGGTTTTTATATTTTATTATATTATATTATATTATACAATATTATACCGTGTTTTATTGTATGATAGGCTTAAATAAATCATATAATATACATACATACATGATATTTATCCAATATCACTACAATATGTCAGATAATTTTCTTAATTATCTATTTTAATATGTTCCAAAACCCAATTCTTAGACTGAATCAATATACAACTTAACTACTTAGATGAATTCATACACCACGTTTATGAACAAAAACCCCATTCCAGAACCAGTCTGGGCCCAGCTTATATACTTTATTAGAGTTGGTATTAGCTAATAGATGCCCAGTAAGGATCGTTGATTGCAACATAACAGGCTGTACAAGACTTAACTAATCTCACCACATGCTACAACAATCC
>NAOQ01000332.1:52273-69374 GCA_002751075.1 Ichthyophonus hoferi
GACAAAAACCCCATTCCAGAACCAGTCTGGGCCCAGCTTATATACTTTATTAGAGTTGGTATTAGCTAATAGATGCCCAGTAAGGATCGTTGATTGCAACATAACAGGCTGTACAAGACTTAACTAATCTCACCACATGCTACAACAATCCATATACGACACTATATTTGTTTTAATGATTTTAAAATTCAGCATTCAGTTTAAATGATCCTATATCTGCTAATAAGGGTCCGTTAAACAGGTGCTCGAATCACTGGGCCCAAAGCTTTGTCATTCCACCTATCAAGCTGCAGTTGTAGCCCCACTCCCTCCAATCCCCATGGTGTTCAAGCATAGCCCCAGTACTGTACGTGCCGCCTCATATGTATCTCTCTCTCAACGCCATCCCAACTATGTAGTTATGAAGTTGCATAAAAGCCGTGGCTCTAGCAGGTAGGGCCGTATCTTGTCTGTATGGTTTTATGGTATTGTGTAGTGTTGTTGTGTAGTATTAAGTTCGTGCTTCCACCTTCACCGAGTTTCCTTCTATTATCTATTTGTAACATATGTAGATGTGGGTGTCAATTGGATTGGGGCTTTATGTTTAAATCTCTGTTATATTCATGTGGAAGTTCCTCTTAAAACATGCATCAAGATTAGTATAGAATATCATTGATATAATAGGATATAATAGAATATAATGGGATATAGTGGAATATAATATATTGTCAGTATTATATTAATAAATACTATATGCTATACTCTACTCTACTCTACCCTGCTATATTATTTCTATCCAGTCTCAGCACCTCTTCCTACCTTACTATGCCCTACAAGAAAGACATAGTACGATGCCAACCCACCCCACTCCCTGTACTCTGTACCTATAGAAAGGGGTATGTATAATAGCTGTGGTACGAGCAAATATGTGCACTTGTATTGATCCTATATATATAGTCCTTATACTGCATGGTACCTACTATAAGATGAAAGTAAAAAGATTATCAAACTGTTATACTATTATACATATTATACTGATACTCTACTCCACTCCACTCTACTGTACTATACTATATTATACTATTATACTGATAATAATACTCCACTGTACTCCACTGTACTATATATACTATATTATACTATTATACATATTAAACTGGTAATAATACTCCACTTTACTGTACTATATTATCCCTACCCACTAGCCGTACTTCATCCCACCCTGTTATGCTCTTCAAGAAAGATATAGTACGATCTCGCCCCACCCCCCTATATGTACGCTCCAGCTATGCCAAGCGGTATGTCTGATACGCTATAATATAAACAGATATACATACATACACATACATATGTACATATATATCAACCTCTACTAGATGGTACACTACTTTAAGGTGAAAATATCATTACTATCAGACTATCATACTATACTATCGTCTACTATACCAATACTGTCCTATACCCTACCAGTGCCTCTCTCTATCGTGTCCTACGCCAGGTCTTGACGCGTCAGAGGTCTTCTTCGTATCTAATGACACCTAGCTGGTTGATGTCGTCAATTTCTTTTGTAAGTGCTTCTGGGTTCTTCAGTTTCCAATTTACCAGTGTATTGTGATTAGATGGCTTCTCATTTACCCATGCGTAATGGGATAATTTCTAATTTATCGGTGCGTTATAATTGGAGAGCCTCCAATCTACCAGTGCCTTGTAATTGGGTGTATTTCTTGTTTATTATTATCTTCTATAACTCTAAATATAGCCATAAGGAGATGTATAAGATAAAACATTGAGATTATCACCTAATGATAATAGCAATTTAAAATATCCAAAATTCAACCGACCAACCGCCCTACCCCTTTATTTCTGTTATTTCATACAGCCATCTTCGTCCCAGAGCAAGAAATCCCCTCTAGATCCACATTCCTCCATTGATCATCTAAATGATCTAGATCAAGCTGTCCGATCAGCCAAGGAAAATAAACATATGGGTGTATCCCATTTACCCCTCTCCAATCATCAATTATTATGTCGTCATTAATTGAGACGTTGCGCCTTCGGGTGAAACCTACCTTTAAGGATATGCAGGTTAGTACAATTGTATAGTTGATGTAATGTACTTAATTATCTGTTTTAATATGTCATATTCTATATTTTATTTTATTTCGTATTCTATTCTAAATATTAGCCTATGTTGTATTCTATATATTATCCTCTATCCTATCCTATATATCAAACTATATCCTATCATATATTCTATTATATCCTATCCTATATACCAAACTATATTTTATCCTGTATACCAACTATATTCTATCCTATATCCTATTCTATAGACCAAATTATGTACTAGCACTAGCCTGACCCTACTACCTTATACAACGCTACGGGTATATAGGGTCTGGTCCAGCAAGGTAACTGTATCCCTGTGTACCTAGAGGACCCCTCTGAGTTCCTCACCCCAGTCACCACCTACCTTAAGCTAGCCCTGCACACCGACTACAATTTTCTCTTAGGTATATATATAGGTGTATGCAATTGCGATACTATATATTTCTATACTCTGTTATACTATACTATACTATCATATCATAATGGCTCAGTTATATGTACCATTATAATTATTATAATTAGTAATTATTTAAGAATACTAACCAAAATCACTCTATAGAATCATCAACAGGAGGAGAAAAGGTGGGACGCTACTCTTTCATTGGATTTAATCCGTATAAATTAATAACTATTAATGATTCGGATCCCCTGATTGATATAGAGAAAGAGCTGTCACACATTAATTATGTATCATCACGTGACCTTCCTTATCTGACTGGTGGAGTTGTAGGGTGAGTGGTGATATATATATATATGTTTATTGGGTGTACATAGTGTATTCTTACAATTATCTATATATGGTATGTACATATTGTTACCTATATGTGGTATATCATTCGCTATAGATCCATATATTAACTATCGTTATATGCTAGTATATATATATATATATAAACCTTATTACTGTGCATGTATTTATGTATATGTTAATAGATAGGGTAGGCTGACAAGATTCTTTATTATACTACATTACATTATAGTATAGCATTATATTCACGTTGATATATATACACTGCATTGTTCACATCTATCTAACCTCTCAGGTCTGCATACTAATTAGTAAGCATTATATATAGCGTTTATATTATTATTATTATGATATGTATTTAGATACGTATTTATGTATGCATATATATGTACACACGTCACATTACGTTTGTCACATACTAACCATGTAGATCTGCAACCTATATTATATTAAATTACATTACATATACAGATATGTAGGGTTTGAATGTGTACATTCCTTTGAGCCACGCACCAAGGTAGATCTAGAGGACGTCCTACACGTACCTGATAGTATGTTTATGGCGGTGAACGAATTGGTGGTGATGGATCATTTAAGACATGTTGTTACGGTAGGTGTATGTGTATGACTCTCTCTCTCTCTAGCTCTATTTATCTATATACACAACTTCCCCCTGTAATTATCGTTTACCTATAATATTACTGACTACTACGTCTTCCTTTTCAGGATTTTAGAAAAATTGGGAAGGCTACACGTTTCATTGTTATGTTTTGATTTTGGTTTGCTAAAAATAATAGTAATAGTTTTACTACCATCAGGAATATCAGTGCATAACCCATACATATATAATCAGACAGGATAGCTCTATACACACACACACACATATATATATATATATATATATATTTCTAGCCTACTAATCGTGTGATATACATATATACGTACACAATACACACATATATACATGCAACATATGCACAGGCGGTGAGCCATGTGCGCTATGAAGGCAATCAAATTGATCAGAATAACCTAGAGACCCTCTACAACGCCGCAGTGGAGAAGGTGCTTAAGAATATTATAGCCCTACGACAGGTACGTTATATGTTAGTATATTGTGTTATGGTGTAGTGTATTACATTGCATGAAATTGTATTATACTATATTATATTGTCACATATTTTCCTATGTTCTATTATGTAATTATATGTATATATATAAGTTATAGTAGCCATGTTTATAATAAGGATGTTGGGGTGGTGTGTTGTGTGGTATGTATGGTTTGTGCCTGACACCAGAACTTTACTTTTACTATTACTATTACTGTTATTACTACTATTACCATTATTATTACTATTACTATTACTATCCTACAGCAATAGCTGTAACTTTCTGTAGTTATTATTTTTAATTGTAGTAAAGTTTTTCAATATAGTTGCACATATTTATATTCAGATATATCATTTGTTAAATTTATAATCGTTATATATTCATTAAACTGTTTTATTTTATAATAAATAAATAAACAACTGTGTGTATATTTATAATTCTGGTTATGCTTATTAGATGGATATCTTCCTATGAATATGTGGAGGAATACATGCTTTATTATATTATATTGTATTGTATTGTATATTAGTATATTGTATTGCATTGTAGAGTATTATCTGTATAAAGGAGAGAAGTAGAACTACATATCTTCCAGCATTATAGCCTGAGATGGTATGTATGTAATGGCATCACAATGACGTCACACATATCACAGGAAAACATCCCCGAGCCCATGCAACCCCCTATTAATCTAAATTACAAGGGGGTGTCCAATGTGGGGCAGGTACGTGCATATATAGGGTTATAGTAGACGAGAGCATGTATTATATACTACAGATTATACACTATATACTATACAGTTTAATAAACAAATATATGTTATATTATGTTGTGGCGTCTTGTTTTATTTTCAACGTTGTCATGTCAAATACGGCGTTGTTATATATATATATATAGCAGTTTAAAGACACATTCTTGTTTAGACATACATGCAGATTAGTATTTTTGTAATACAATCATTATATGTTATGCATATGTGAATTACCACCAGTGTGACATGTAGGGTTCTGATTGGTTATTGCGTTTTTAATGTCATTAAATTTTTAATATTTTATAGTGTGATAATTAATAATGGCTGGCTGTGGTTGTGCAGGAGGGATATGAAGGGTTTGTACGTCATCTTAAGTCACACATTGTAAAGGGAGACATATTCCAGGCGGTACCCTCCCAGAGAGTGGCTAGGCCTACTGACCTGCATGTAAGCCTACATACATACATACTCACACAAACACTATTGGCTATATATAGGTGTGACATCTGAAAATGGCTAATTTATTTAACATAAAAACCATACCTAATGTGTTATTTTTTATCCATCTCTCCCTACCTACCTTCTATTCTCTCTCTACTTTATTCTATCCCATCATATCTCTACCTTCTACCCTATCTTTATAAATATATATATATATATATTACTTATATTGCTCCCCACAGCCGTTCAACATTTATCGCAAACTACGTATAATCAACCCCTCTCCCTATATGTTCTATCTGCAGTTGAAGGACTTCCAGTTAGTGGGTGCTTCTCCAGAGGTGTGTATGCATGACATCACTATGTATATGCGCGACATTAGTATATATATATGCATCACATTACTGCTATTATCTGTTACTATGGTGTAGTATAATATAGAAGTATAATATTATAATAATATAGTAGTGAAATAGCCTAAAGTCTGTTCCATACATACATGCACACATACACACATACACAGGCACTGGTTAAAGTAATAGATGGAGTGGTGGAAACCCATCCTATTGCTGGTACACGCAAGAGAGGGAAAAACGAAAAGGAGGACCAATTATTAGAGAAGGAGCTGTTAGCCGACGAGAAAGAAAGGGCGGAACATATAATGTTGGTGGATTTAGGAAGGAATGATTGGTAAGGGATCATAGAGCTTGTAGGTATATTATGGTATAGGAGAGGATAGTATAGTATAGTATATTATAGTATATTATAGTTTATTGGTGTCAGTTCAGTCCACATGAACATAGGTATAAGGAGGGTAGTGACCTACTTGTGAGGTATGAGATAGCTTTAATCACTGATGGAATGTTTTATGTGCCCTGCAGTAACTGTGTGTGTATTCCTGAATCAGTCAAGGTCTCCAAGCTAATGGCCGTAGAGCGTTACAGCCATGTTATGCATATTGTGGTATGTATGGAGATATATATAATATAGTATACGTGTACTATACAATAATATATTATTACGCGCTATAATACTATCATACATACACCTATGCGCCAACATACTTATTTATCTACTAGTACTTGTCAATAAAACCTTATTTGTTTCAAATACCTTCAATGTGCTTACATATATTCATATTCTATTATACTGTTTAATCAACCAATTATATAACTTCTTTTTTTAATGCCATCTCCCAAGTCGTTTAAAGCTTAATTATTGTATATCTAATTGGAGTGCACATTTTTTTACTTTGTTCATCCAATAATATGGCATTTTATTTTTATTGCTAGACTCTTACTGGCCAACAACTGAGTTATATCGCACTAATTATTGTATATATATATATATATATTACTATGTAATACATGTAATCATACAGCTTCTTAGTTTTAAGAGTTTTAACAGTATTTAATTATATGTTTTTATTGGTGTACAGTCCAATGTTAAAGGTAGATTAAGACCTGAGTGTACTATCTATGATGCTTTCCGTTCTATCTTCCCTGCTGGTACTGTGTCTGGGGCCCCAAAGATACGCGCCATTCAACTCATACAGGTGGGTATAAGTATGTGTATGTGTATGTATGTATGTATATATGTGTGTGTGCATGGTGGTGCGTGGGCTTGTATTATATTGTCGGTTCATGCAAGGTATACCCAAATGTCTTTTGATATATATATATACGTTAATATGTCATTGGCCATATGCCCCTGTATATAGTTATATATATATTGTTGACGTAGCGATAAATATATACTATACTATATTATAATATAATGTGCTATACTTTACCATATATCTATACCTAACCATGCCTACCTGCCCCCTACCCACATGAATGTCTTGTATATTATCTGTTTTCTGTTATAAGCAGGAGGCCGAAAAGATCAAACGGCACGTATATGCGGGAGCAGTGGGATGGTTTAGTTATGGAGGAGATACAGATACCTGTATAGCATTAAGGACCATGCTGGTCAAAGAGGGCATTGCCTATTTGCAGGTAGGGACCTGTTGTGTGTGTTGTACTGTGTTGTATGTTATTATACTGCATGATATATTTTTGCTTTGTATGCTATTCTATACTAATTCTACCCCTATCCTATACAGGCGGGAGGCGGAATAGTGTATGACAGTGATCCCACGGCCGAATACGAAGAGACTATAAATAAGATGGGCTCCAATGAGGCAGCGTTATTACAAGCAGAATCCTATTTTAAAGAGAGATATCAACAACTATAAGCCATAATCATAGGTATATATATGTGTTATTGTCTTATAAACATAGATTAATCTATATGTAGTATTTATAGTTGCAAAGTCCAATTGTAAATCAACGTATCCCTAAGCATATTCAAACATCTATGCGCATTTAAAATCATTTAAAATGAAAATAATAGTTATAATTATAATATAGTATTCTAATAGGTAGGCCAAAGAGAGAGAAAGCTTGACATATATATGTATATAATGTGTGCTTTGCGTTTTAACTCAATCGATGCCTACAGAATCAAATACAACATCAAATATGACGGACCAAATAACTCAGCCCATTAAAGGGACACATGCGCCCAAGGTGCTATTAATAGACAATTATGATAGCTTTACCTTTAACATATATCAGTATCTCAGAGGTAGGTGGCATGTATGTATGTATGTATGTATATCTCTACTGTATCTTACTATCTCTGACTATATATTACAATAACTTGATCTTTAACATATATCTGTCTGCGAGGTAAATGGCATATATGTATATATCTCACTATACCTTACTATATCTAATACTTGTATGTTTATACTGCCATACCAGAACTAGGTGCGGAAGTTATAGTTCATCGCAATGACGCCATTACATTGGAGGAATGTCAGGCCCTCCAACCCACCCACGTGGTTATCTCGCCTGGCCCGGGCCATCCTCTTACAGATTCTAATTTATCACGTCCTGTGATTGAGCTATTTGGTGGTAAAGTTCCTGTATTTGGTAAGTGGGAGAGGGAGGGCTAGAGATGTAGTGTGCGTGTATATAATTGAAAGTGCAATGTACTGTAATATAGATAAGATAATATAGTATAGTGTAGTATAATATATTGTAATGTAATATAATGTAATATGATAATGATAATACATTTATCTCTGCTGATATATACATATATATATAAGGATACAAAGATTAGCACTAGGATGTTAGTACTGTATAAAGAATGCAATAAAACAATATATTATAATAAAAGATAGTCCAATAAAATGGAACAGATTTTATTTATGTTTTGAACTGTTTGACACATACATACACACATATATATACCTAATTGTGTATATGTTGGTTTAAGATATTAGAATGATATATTGTTGTAATAATAGGGAGAAAGGGTAGCAATATAAATATTATAGTTATATGTACTTTTAAATTTTTAATAGGCATGTGGTTGCTTAATGTTTGTCATCCACCTAACCTTACCCTATTCCATCTTATCCTATCCTATCTTATCCTATCCTACCCTATCCTATTTTCTAGGGGTGTGTATGGGCATGCAATGTATGTATGCCCTCTATGGCGGGCAGGTGATAGGTGCTCCTACCATGGTACACGGCAAAGTATCAATCATTCATCACGATAGTAAAGGATGTTTTACTGACCTGCCACCCACTGTAAAGGTATGTGTTTGCATAGTAAGATAGATAATAAGGTATTTAATCAGGTATATAGTAAGTATAGTAAGGTAGATACCATTGTGTTCATATAATAAGCACTGTACTGTAGCTGTAGCTAATGTTGTACACATACCTACCTACCCTACAGGTGACCCGCTACCACTCTCTAGTGGGCGATCCTTCTGATGTGCCTAAGGATCTCGAGGTCACCGCCACTACAGCCGATGGAGTTATTATGGGTGTACGGCATAAAAGGTACTATGCATATTGTTTATATATGTGTGTATGTGTATATGTATATGTATATATGTCTAATCATAGTATTAACACTACCTTCTATCTGTACATATATCTATATATATAAAGGTACATTACATTATACATTATACAACTCAGCAGGACACATCCTGCCCATCACATGATATTCTCTCAAGGTTACAGTGTGTAAGGGGATATAAGGGAATATGCATGGAAAGAATACATGTAATATATAGTTATAGCATGTTACCATCATTGGACTAACCTACAACATATGCACTATCCTTTCCTCTGTAGATATACAGTGGAGGGGGTCCAGTTCCACCCGGAAAGCATCCTGACTGAATATGGGTATGATATGTTCCGCAACTTCTTATCCTTGACCAGTGGGGTGTGGAATAAAGTGGAGATTAAGCCAATACTAAAGGGGCCTTCCACACCTACGGTAGGTTTTATTGGAGGAAGGAATGAAAGATAAGGTTTTATTGGTCTATAATATATTGTAATATAGTACAGTATGGTGTAGTATAATGTAATATAATGCACGTACGGGTAATATAGAGTTATATAGTTATGACTATTAATGTGGTTAGGTGGTGGGTATGTAGTAAGATATTATATATAATATATTATATGCGTATTAATGGCACAACATATGTATAATATAACCTGTGTATAGTAGATCGACCTAGATATACATATAGCCTATACCCCATACCATATAATTAATATAACATACCATATAATATGTATATAGGCTATACAAACAGCAATCAAATTGCTGTGTAATGATAAGGAGCCAATGGAAGTCGATATGATCCAGGCATTTGATGACATCATGACCGGACATGCTACAGATGCGCAGACTGCTACCTTATTAATGGTAATATATATACTATAAAAACTAAATGGTTAAGTTATGAGAGAGGCCCGGATGATTCCAATTGGGATATTATTTCGTGAGTCTAATTTACTAATAAAAAATTAAGGGTAATTAAAGCCAATGTTGTAATTGGAAAGGTTTATGTTATCATAAATAAATATTACTGGTATAGATTGTGTATATTTATGCTGACCTATTAGTATAATATTATTATATTAATATTATATACTATATATTATTACATATAGTTTAGATATTCTGTTTCTATAATGATTCCTCTATTTCTCTTTCTCCTTGTGGTTGTTGGTTATAAATTTTGACTTTAAATCCCCTCCAGGCCGTTAAGTCACACGGTGAAACTCCCACCATTGTGAATTCTTGTTGTGCGGCTGTGTTGAATACCTCGGTGAGTATAAAAGAATTGTATTGTATTATAGAGTAGAGTAGGGCAGTGGATGATATGGTATTATATTATATAATATTGTATTATACTACATTATACGCATATATGCATAAATACGGTGGTAGGGATACAACCAGTTACCTAACCCTCTCCTATGTGCATGTATGCTATAGGTGAAGTGCGATCTGCCCTATCGTACAGTAGATATAGTAGGCACTGGTGGTGATATGCACAACACATTCAACGTATCTACTACGGCTGGATTGGTTGCTGCCGCCGCTGGATTGAGGTGGGTACACACCATTGGCTAGATATAATATGGAATAATGGTAGATTAATAAAACACGTTATAAATTAAATTAATAACACTGAAAGTTGGTGATATATCATATATTATTCTATCAAACATAATATATGATATACTACCCTACCTTCAAACGTAAAGCCAAACCCGGGTGAATCTTAATATGTATATATGTAAGTTGATTGTACAGTATATAATATAGAATATACTGTGACAGATAATTTTATTCATTATCTATTTTTATTCATACGCCACATTTATAAACAAAAAACCCATCTCAGAACCAGTCTGGGCCCAAATTATATACTTTATTAAAGTTGGTATTAGGTAATAGACGCCCAGTAGGGATCGTTGATTGGAACATAGAGGCTGTGTACGATGCTTACCTAATCTCACCACCAACTACAACAATCCATAAGTGACACTATACCCTACTAACTAAATTAGCTAACTGCTTCAGTATATTAATATATAATATATATAATATATTTTTAGTCTAGTATGATAGATATAGCATGATATGTAATATAATGTAAATACCCTATTAACTGAATTAAACCAACTGTAAACGCCTCAGAGTTGCCAAACATGGTAATCGGTCGTCATCATCAAAATGCGGGAGTTCTGATCTATTAGAAGAGCTGGGTGTCCAGATTAATACTCCACCCAATAACTGTGGTGATATCATAGATCGTGTAGGATACTGCTTCCTGTTTGCCCAATTATTTCATCCGGCTATGAAGACTGTGGCCGCTATAAGAAAACAGGTATAGCCTTATATAGTCAAAATATCTATGTACAAATATATCTATATAAAAATAATTTTAAAGCTATACACTAAGTCTCAGTTCAAAATTAATTAAAACAATTAAATGCACTTTACTATCCAATGAGACGATTTATATAAATTTATATCTAGATACTCATTTGTTTTCTGATATTCCACAGATGGGAGTGCGCACAATCTTCAATATAATTGGTCCCTTAATCAATCCAACCAATCCTCGGGCTATGATAGTGGGGGTCTATACACCGAAAATTGGGAAATTAATGGCTGAAACATTAAGACTAAGGGGGATAAAGGAGGGAATGGTGGTGTGTGGAGCAGAGGGATTAGACGAGGTATGTATTATATATGTATGTATACTTGCATATGTATATATATTATAGAATAGAGTATATAGTATGTATATTATGACCTTTTCTCTCCCACTTTGTATTTTTTTCTCTCCCACTTTGTATTTTTTTCTCTTATTCCTCTCCCTTTTCCTCTTCCACAGATCAGTATTAGTGGTCCAACCTATATATGGCGATTGCACAACGATGAAGTAAAAGAAAGTGTGATTAATCCAAGTGATTTTGGTCTACCCTGTCATCCAATAGAAACAGTGGTTGGAGGAGATCCTGCAACTAATGCGGTAATATAATATTTATCTAATTAAGTAGATAAAAATAAAAATATGTATATATATATGATATATGGGGGTTATTTTTATATATTTAGCCTGTTGTATTTGCTTTATTTAAATGCGGACAATTGTAAAGATAAATTTATGTGGATATATTAGCAAATAACAAAAGAAAATTAAAATAAACAGATGTTTTAAATTTGTTTTCATGCCTTTTATCATTATTAACCTATCAATTCATGCCATACAGTCTATATTACTCTCTCTATTGGATGGAATGGAGGGTCCATTTATGGACTTTGTTTTAATCAACACGTCTGGTTAGTTCCCACCTTTTACTATGCATGACCTATAATATTGGTAGCCTATTATATCTTGGTTTATAGCACTTTGAATGGATCTTGCTTGTTTTAGTGAGGGATTTGAAACAAATACTATAATGGTACAAAGTATTATAATTTAATGAAGTATAATTTATCTATTGCATCATTTGCTATAAAATCTAATATTAAAAACAAAAATGCAATAGGATACCAATCGGTTATACATTAAAATTAATTTTATATTCCTCGCTAAAAGATAAGTGTTAAATTAAGCATATCTATTATTTTTTAGCGGCAACGGATATAGATCGTTGAAGTGTACAAACTGTGATTTTAAAAACTGTACATAGACAAAGACACATCCAATATGTTTGTATGTGTATCTGTTATGTTCACATTATTTAATCATATATACCATATTGTATCTTATCCTATAATATCCCAATATGACTAATGACTTATTTCTGCAGCTCTTCTATTGGTGGCTGGTAAAGTCACTAATTACATGGATGGGGTTGCAATGGCCCGAGAGGCCATCCAAACAGGGAAGGCAAAGGACGTGCTTAATAGCTATATTAGGATGTCCCAAGATATATCTAATTCACAAAAAAGTGAAAATAAATAGTTAGTTTATATCTATCTATTTCTCTCTCGTCCATTGGTATAAGCATTGATCCAACACTCATCAAATTAATCTTTTAATGAGCAGTTCTGTAAGAATTAAACTAGTAATCATTTGTATTATAGTAACTATAACTAGATAGACTAGTGTTTATTACATGGCATGTAGTTATGCTAACGAGACAGGATATCCATGGAGGATTCTAAATAGTGGTATACGGCCAGATACTTCCCTAAAGAATATTATAGGGTTGATGAGTACCATAAGATATAGTAGGATGTGATATTGCTTATAATAAGTCAAGGTGTGATGTAAGATATATTGTAGTATACTAAGATATTATATGACAATATTCTATCCAATCTTGTGATACATGATTGGATGCAACGATCATAGATTAGCTATTAATCCAATTATATTAACGTTGAGATCAAACTCATTTGATCAATTATGACTTAGACCAATAAATTAATATTGCCATTATCATTCAAATCATAAGAGATTGATTACAAACCTAACAAATCTTGTCATCAATTAATATTATAATCAGTCACCTGATGGTAATTAATCATCAATCAATCAATCAAAGGGCTGCTGATGAAAACCCTCACTGACAAGGGAATAGTTCATTGGAAATATCTGAATAAAATAAAGGCACTTATTACCTTAAAAACTACTGAAATTAATTGCTATATTAATTAAACTCACATACATCAACAAATAGATCCATTGTAGCTTGATCATTAATTCAAAATAACCGCCGCAATCTTTAATATCCTCTGTCGAGTTATTTGTATCCTAGTGTATATTCCAATATTGTCTGGAAGGATATGTGGAATGAGGTGAGGCTATTAAACTAGCAGATGTGATAAAATGCAAATAATTCGATAGGGGGTATTAAGGATTACGGCGGTTATTTTGTATCAATGATCAAGCTACTACAGATCTATTTGTTGATGTATGTGAGTGTTTAATTAATATAGCGATTAATTCCAATAGCTTTTAAGAAATTAATTGTAAAGCTTTATTTTGCTTGTTTGGTTCGCACATGTAGTTTCATGAAATTAGCATAGCCATTTCATTAATTAATTATATTTATTGGTGCCTAAGTGGCTTTATCGCGAATAGTTCGGTGATTTGCACCTGATTTGTTGCGTCAAATAGTAGTAATTAGATAATACCTCTGTATAGCTAATATTATTTGCTATTGACGTAATAAATTAAGTGGAGCGTGCTAGACCCATAGCCCAGTTAAGATATATATAACTAGATCGAGGATATTAAAGATTATGGTAGTTATTTGTAACTTAACAGATAATAGGCATTATTAGCTAACTTCCCAATCGCTATTCAGTAATCTAATCAGGAACCAGTCGTAAATATTTTTATCGACTGACACAATTCATGAAAGATAGCAGAGACCTATTAGGAATGTAAACTTTTATTAAATACTATTATGTGCTTGTTTGGATGGTGTGTTAACTCATTTTCTCGTTGATGTAATGGTGTTGATATACTGAATACTATGACAAAAGAATCGATCTACTTATTATCTGGGTTTCGATCGAGCCTTCTTGTTCATCCGTTGCTAGCGATCTTGTAACATTTCTCTTAAACTGTCACCCAATAACACGTCAGGTTGTGTACTATATTGTAAACAAAACTAGAAGGCCCGTCTCAACCACACAGTGGTTAATTTATATTATTTCGACATGTGATGCAATGAGACTGAATTTGGGTCAAATTGTATACTTAATATATTGCCGTATACAATAATTACTCTCAATCTGAATTATTACTACGTAGGTTTGATAAACAACCTCTATTATTTGATTAATAGAATATTTGTTATATTCCAACACAAATTATTAAATAAGAAAGGGATCATTGCAACGGATTATACATAAAACTCACTGTCGCTTCATAAAATTGAATAGCGAAATATACTTGAGAGAATAATTGAGTGCCCACGCAATTATTCCAATGACAGGAGTCTTGAATATTATTACGTCATAATCACAACATAAGAAAATAAATAAAACAAAGACCAAAAAGAACAATAAAAACGAATCAAAATTTAAGAACAATTAGAGACAGAAGCGTCCCCGTAACAAATATTCGTTTAAAAGGAGAGTTAATTGGGTAGCCCTGTGAAACTCCCCGAGGATCTATCATGAAATTGGCTGTCAGAGAATAGCTAAGACATGAAAAAGCCATTCCTATACCAACCAAAGTAAATAAAAATAAATATACTATATTCAGCAAAATTAAAAGGGGGTCAGCGAATGGGATCAAGCGTGTTGCAATACCCGCATGTCCCGGAGGATTAAGTCATACACTGAATCATAAAACCCACTATCGCATCATAAAATTGAATGATACCTTAGTATCAAACAGGTAAGGATAAACCTACCTCCGAGTCTACTTTGAACATGTTTATAGCCCATTTTATATATCAAAATTAAATAAGCTAGTGATTGTGGGATTTTTAAAATCTTGAAAAATGACATCCAATGGTACTGGCAGGAATGTTTTTCTTGGCATTTGTGGAACCTTTTTTGAATCTATTTGGCCTAATTGATTGGTTGGTGAAAAGCGAGACGCCTTACCTTTTAAAACCAATATCTATAATTAAGTTCTGATAAAACCAAAGCGCTTACTGCATTTTTACAAGGTTTTGAGCGAAAGAAGTCTAAATAAAAGATCTCGTACAATAATAAATACGATTTTTCTACTGTTCATTCATATAAAAATATATATTATTAGACTAATTATAAAAGTTCACAATCCGGAATCTATTTTATTTTGTTTATGCTTTTCATATTATATTTATAGTTGTTGAAGAAGTTAAAGTAAATTATCCAGATGCTTTTCTAAAAAGCCAACTAGTAGAGTCTGCTGATTTTAGTCCTACTTCCAATGGAGTTATGGGCCCAGCACGCTTCCATTGCGCAATGGCTTCCAAAGACCAGTTTGGTCTTTCACAAAATACCCCATTTAGTATCACAGTGTATTTTGGAAATGTTGGGAAAGATTTTGGAAAGATTTTGGAAAGATTTTGGAAAGATTTTGGAAAGATTTTTTGATTTTCTAGAATACTTAAGCAACAAGGAGATAAGAAACAGTAAATCACAATACTTAATTCAAAACCATTGCTTGCCCGCGTTAGTACTTGACACGTATGTGACCGTAATGGGTTTTGTAAATTTTCTAGAACCAATGTGGTGATTGTTTTTAGCTGACTCCGTTGAGTTGAACTTGATTTTGAAAAAAAGGCTTTCAATTGGATTGAAGCTGGGACTATATGATGACAAATACATTACTTCAACGTTCAAAGTCATTGTATGAATGGATTGAATTTGCCCGCATTGTTGAATCAAGCACCCAAAAAATCAGTAATACATAAGCAAATATAATGTACCATAGAATAAATACATATGTAAATAGAATATATGTAAAAATAAAATAAACCATAACCGTGCAATGAGCGGGACCCTCATAAATATTTCAGACATTACATTGCGTATATAATTTTACTATAATTTACACAATATTACATATATGTAATAGTTTGCTTAACGTATTTTCATCTTTTTAAAGCTAAAAACTCACCTTACAAGTCTCTTTATTAATGGTTTTTATTGAATATTTTGATGATTTACATATTAAAGCTTAAAATTCCTATTTTGAAGAATGAAAAGGCATAAAAGTTTTCAATATATATATATATTGGCAAAATCTTTGCTAAAATTTTGGAGATCATTCCAAACATTTCCGAAATACTAGACATAATAGCGTGTTTTCCGTGAGCCACCCAAAAGAAAGAACTAAAGAGCTTATGATAGGCGGCACAAAACGTGTTAATTATAATAAGTCAATGGTTCGCGAATACTGACAACACTTCAGTCCAAGACATTCTTGGCTTGGGGATATTCCAACTCTGATCATCCTTCTTCTCTACCCGTCCGCAGTGCACGCGACATCAACCGCAAGTTGTTACTATATGCAAAAATTAACAATCGCAAACCGATCGCTAATTCATAATCACGGGGGTTTACAAGATCTAGACCAATGTCCATTGTACACGGCGATACCACACACCCATCAACATA
>NAOQ01000332.1:69933-81796 GCA_002751075.1 Ichthyophonus hoferi
GTTTTTTTTTTTTTCAGGTAAGTTAAGACCAAGTTGCAAAATGGACAAATGCTTGTTAAAAAGATTTTTATAATAGAAGTATCTATTTATATTAATTAGAATGCATGATTATATAAATATATTAATTAGAATATATGCTTATAAAATTAATATGCATGATTATATAATTATATATTTATTATATGATATTCACATGATATTCACGTATGATTACATTCTTATAATTAGAATATATGCTTATAAAAATAGTATACATGAATATAATTATATATTTAGTATATATGATTTTACATACTTATAATTAGAATATATGCTTACAAAAATAGTATGCATAATTATATATTTAGTATGCATGATTACATACCTATATTAATTAGAATATACTTTGTTCTTAAAAATAGAATGCATAAATATATAATTACGTATGCATGACTATATTAATTAGAATATACTATGTTCTTAAAAATAGAATGCATAAATCTATAATTACATATGCATATGACTATATTAATTAAAATAAATTCTTATTCAATAATAATATTTGATTAATAGCATATAATAAATAAATATAATATATGTTATATTCTAATACAAATAAATAAATGAGGAATCGTTGTTACATATTACACATGTTGTAACATTTTTTGTCGAGTAAGCTAAAACCAAGTAACAAAATGGACAAACGCTTGTTAAAAATATTTTTTAAAAATTGAAGTAATGTTCATATTTGTTGGAATGCATGATTATATTTATCATGTATATGTGCGTATAAAAATAGTATGCATGGTAACATGCTTATATTAATTAGAATATATGTTTGTAAAAGTAGTAGACATAAATATATAATTACATATGCATGATTATATTTTATATTAATTAGAATATATGCTTATCCAATACTAATATTTGATTAATGGCATATAATACATAAATAATATAAGATAAGCTACATTCTAATAAAACAAACGAGGAATCGTTGTTACATATTACACATGTTCCAACATTTTTTGTCGGGTAAGACCAAATAACAAAATAGACAAATCCTTGTTAAGAATATTTTTATAATTGTTTCTATTGGTTGGAATACATGATTATTCTATAAGAATCTGTTGCGAGTTCTGTTGACTAATTCGTTCCTTGATATCTCCAATTGTTTTTCGTAATCGATCGTTGATATTTTTGTACTAACATTAATAATAGCTGATTGATTTGACATACTATTACAATTATGTTCAGCTATTCTATTACTGAAGAAGGAACTCCTACATTGGTTTTTTTAGGTGAGATAGTACTTTTTCACAATGTGTACGATCAGTAAATGGTGTTAGGGTGTTATATTACTATGCAGATATAAACTCTTGTCACTATCTAGTGTTAGTATGCAGTTCTCTGATTTCCGAATGAGGGAAAGATCTGAAAACTGATTATAATATGTAAGTGCTAAGGTGGACTCGACATTACAATAATAGGGTTATATATATAATTAAATGCAAAATATTTGTGTGTATTACGAGAACTTTGCATTTTAGCTACTCATCATCGTGTATGTGTGAGTGGGTCCTTTATTGGTTATTGCGGTTTACATATTTCTATATAGAATGGCTACCTCATTGGTGTAACTACTTGCAAATTGTCTGTTGACAAGTCATTATATCAGGCTGAATAATGTTATCCAATTACATCACTATTCAATCAGCTTGAGCCACCATTATATCTACCTATATCTTGAGCCACGATCGAACCTTCATCTGTCGTTAGCGATCTTATATTTTAATGTAATACAAATAAATAAATAAATGAGGAATCGTTACATGTTACACATGTTTCAGTACTTTTTGTCAGATAAGCTAAGACCAAGTAAAAAAATGAGCAAATGCTTATTAAAAATATTTTCATAATTAAAGTATATTTGTATATCAGTTAGAATGCATGATTATATTAATTAGATTATATGCTTATCCAATAGTAATATTTGATTAATAGCATATAATAAATAACTATAATATATATATGTTGCATTCTAATACAAACAAATAAATAAGGAATCGTTGTTATATATTACACATGTTTCAGCACTTTTTGTTAGCTAAACTAAGACCAAATAGAAAAATGAACAAATGCCCGTTCAAAATATTTTTATAATTGAATTATATGTTCATATTGGTTAGAATGCATGACTACATAATTATAATAAGTATAATATATGCTTATAAAATAGGAATATTTGATTAATAACAGACCACAGATGAACAAGAAGGTTCGATCGTGGCTGTTGTATTATAATACAAATAAATAAATGAGGAATTGTTGCTGTATCTTACAAATGTTTGTTAAAAGATTTTTATAATTTAAGTATGTTTATATATATTAGTTGGAATGCGCAAGTAAATAATTATGTATCTAATATATATGATTACATAATTATATTAATTATAATATATGGTTAAAAAAATATTATGCATAATTACATAATTATATATTTACGTAATATGCATAATTTCATAATTGCATTAATTAGAATATATGCTTATAAAATTATAAAATTAGTATGTGTGACTATATAGTTACACTTGACAGGTATAATCTCAATTTGCACATAGCACGAGAAATCCTGAATCTAGCGATTAATGAGCAATTAATTAGATATTAATTAGCGCGATTAATACAGGGTGCGGTAATCTCCAGTAAAACAGCGATCAGCATTAATGAAAGCCAATAATATCGAGAAATCAATGATTAACATTAAAAGAAGCTAGTAATACCCAATAGACCGGCGATCAGTAGTAAAAGGGTCATATGATTGGAGCGCTTTGCGATTGACGCTTTATTTCACTAAGTACCTACTGCATGTATCTAAATAATGTTGTACATAAATATAATATAATATAATATAATATAGTACAATATAACCTACATCTCTCCACCATATACATATAGATTTACTCATTCTGTGGTTGCTAGACAAAATATGAGGTATTTGTGCTTGATTTATAACTTGTTTTCTCTTTATATGGTAATTGTTAATTATTACTATAGTCTATAAGCAAGTATACCTACTACACTCGCATATATCCATGCTTACATACATGCATACATACATGAACACACGTAGAGAGAGAGATAGAGACATATATATATATTTAGACATTTTTATAGACATGCTTCTTAGCCTACCTACTCATGCATATTCTTGTACTTTTGTGACATTACATTATTATACCAATATACAATCATATATCTTATTATACTATTATACCATCATACATACTATTATACTATTATATTTTATTATACTTTCATATACACTATAAGATCACCCTAGGCACTATATTATTGTTTAAGACCCTAGAATACTATCCTCTACACTATAATACTATTGTGCGTATTACCATAGTGATCTACCGCTCTACCTACCTTCCTACCACCCTCTCTACTTACTATTATATCCATTCCATTTTACAGTGACCTTTCCGCCTATCTTGTGGAAACCAATGCTGTTCTTCTACAAGTGATAAACCAATTAGAAATAGGTGAGAACTATATATAGATATTACAGGTCTTTTTAAAATATATTTTATATTTCAATGGATCAAGTTTATTGGTTACACTAAGATTGAAAATGTAAAAATGTACATCTTTATATTATATATATATATATATATATATATATACTTCTACATCATATATTTTTATATTTTAATGACTAAATTTGAGTGGTCGCACTATTTAAACATATATATCTATGTATGCAGAAGCACAACAGGCAGGAGGAAGCGCACACATTCAACTTCTATTATTGGGTCATTGTCAGCTGACACAGGGTAATCATGATCCTGCCATCCAATTGGGCCAGGCGGTAATCGATGGATGTAGAGATCGGTTCTATATGGTTTATTGGAAGGTATGTATGTAACTATAAATATATCTAGACAAATCTAGATTGGAATTAGCTGTGAATTATTTATCACCTAATTTTCCTCGAGAAAGCTATAATCTCACATTCCTTTGTTTTAATCACACATTAAAATATAGTGTTTAAAACTGAATTAAAACGACTGTGTCCAATCCTTATCCTCTCTATTTTATGTCTTCCTCAGGGTTGACTTCCTCACTTTTTAAGGCAGTTACTTTTATGCATACATGTGTATGTATGTATGTATGTATGTATGTATGTATGTATCTATCTATTTATCTATATACCTATTTATATCTACTCTAACCTACTTTCTCCTACTCTCTCTCCCCTATCCTATAGGATTTAAAGCCCATATGGCGTCAAATCTATACCTGTGGCTGCTTCCTGTTGGCTCTTACCTACCTTAATTTTACTCCTATGCAATTATCTAAAGCCAGTAAAGTGTTGGATATGGCCTTATTGATGGGAAATCATGTTAATGACCTCCCTATCCAGCCAATGATAACGCTTGTTACGAATAAGATCATGAATGAAAATAAATTGCAATTAGATAAAGAAAGAGATAGTGCAGGTATTCAAGGATCAGAGTGTATTAAAAAGTTAAAGAAGGATGATGATTGGAAGATAAAGAGAAAGTGTGTAAAAGATAGTAATAATTACGCAATACTATCACCTGATCATAGTCTAATCCCTCCATCACAACCTAATGGTAAGCCAATAGAAATGGTTGACCAGATAGATATGGATCTAACTACATTCTTAACCAATTATATACTACCTGAGGTCCCTGTAGTGATTAATGGAGCTATTGATGTGAGTGTGTATGTATGTGTTTGTAATTATACTAATGTATTTAATAAGCTAATAAGGAGGTCTAGTTAATATATATATATATATATATATATATATTAGGTATACTATATGCTTTATGATATGTTATATGTGATAGTATATTACATTACATTATTATACATATTACATATAGTGTGTATAGTATGTACAGTGTATATTGTACATAGTATATATAGTGTATATAGTATATATCTTTATAATTATACAGTTTGATTCTAATTCAGTCTCACTGCATCCATATGTTTATAATGGTATAAATTAACCACCCTGTGGATGAGACGGGGCTTCTAGTTTTGTTTACCCCATAGTCCGCTATTTGACATACGCCATTGCCAGGGTAATGGCTTAAAATAACGACAGAGTATATTACGCCTACCTTACTCTATATATAAATATAAACACAGCACTGGCCCGCCTTCAATAATCATCAGTGGTCTCCTGATTACCTTAAATCAATGGCAGGCGATCGATTGGGTAAGATAATTAAAAATATTTCTACCTTATAAAGCCAGCCTCGGTAGTGGTCAACATAAGTAGTGTAGTATTGTATAGACATGCGATATATTATTTTATGATAGAATCGTGTATTGTGATAAAATGACATGATTTGTTATATACATATATAGTATATTATGATATTATAATTATATGGTATGTTTTAATATAGTATAATACAATATACTATAATCTCATGGTATACTAAAATATAGATGTCTATCTATATCTCATCATCTAACTTATACAAACAAATCTACGTAACTATATATAGTCCCTGTTGAGATAGGCAGTAAATACACGGACTCTGATTGGACCCAGAAAATTATGCCAATCAGTGAGTTTGTAGACACTTTCTTAGATCCTACCAGCCAATGTAAAGGTAAGATCTATCTATATTTTTCCCATAATGATTTAGTATCAATGTATATATTAACTATATATGGTATTATATAAAAACTAGGCATGACCTTGTACTGTGTTAAGTGCTATTATTACATTATTATTATTAGTATTATTATTATATTTATTATTACGTACAATTTTCTGTAATCAAATTGTTTACCAATCGAAATAGTGATTGCGAACTAATCTATATAAACAGAGCTAACAGTGATTTTAATGAACTCTGCAGAAGAGAGTTTAGGAGCGATTATTTTAAAAATAGAAAGCGATTGGAAATTTAATGAACAAATTATTATACCAGTTCTGTGACCTATATTGCCTTTATCTCAATGATACCTTACTATGATTTCTCATTCTATGCATATCTCCTCCTCCCTCTCTCTCCCTATAGATATAGGCTACTTAGCCCAACATCAACTTCTAGAGCAAATCCCTCAATTAAGAGACGACGTATATATACCCGATTTTTGCTACATGATGACGTCGGGCCAAACTAATTCAGGCCACAATAATGATTTGGGTCATAATAGGGATTCGGTTAATGATACCGATTCAATCCAACATTATGATAGTAGTGAAAGTATACCAGATCCGACCCATAATCTAAATCAACCTATAGAAGTGATAGAATGTGTAGAATCCAGTCATGGCTCGGTTCAGGATATAGCAGGTCTCGGTATAAACTCGGACCAAGATAAAAAATTGGGCCAAGAGAGAGAGTCGGGTCAAGTGATTGAATCGAACCAAGGACAGGGACAGCGTCAGGGCACCAATGAAAGCGAGGGGGGAGTGGTAGTGAATGTTTGGATTGGACCTAAAGGAACTGTCAGTCCACTGCATAGTGATAATCCCTATAATATATTTGCACAGGTAAGGGATAGAGTAGGGTAGGTGGTATGGTTATATGTTATGTTTATGTGGTACATGGGATTGTGCGTAGATAAATACACACATGCATAGATTGGATCCATATTATATTGGATGTTGCTTATTTTAACCTAACACTCCAGAAATCATATATATATATTTATATATATATGTATACCTTTTCATCTATTAACGTTCAATGGTATTCAGGTGGTGGGCTATAAATATATCCGTCTCTACCATACAGATCAAACCGATAAAATCTACCCTCATTCGGATAGGCTGTTGAATAATACCAGCCAGGTGGGTGGCTCATGTAGTTTTATTGGGTTTTAACATATTATATTGTCATATATATTACATTTTATTATAGTATATATTGTATTGTATTGTTGTATATTATGCTATATTATATTGCATTGCATTACATAGTATTATATTATATTATATTATATTATATTATGGTGCATTAACCTCTCTATTAAGAAATCTGTTTATATACGTCTTTGTGATATCATCTATTATAGATTATAGAGGGACCTGCTGGCAAATGATTTTTTATATTTAGTTTTATTGGACCTGTGGCTATGTAGAACATAGTATTATATATAATATATATATACAATTCGCTATATTACAGTAATACCTAAAAACCAATTTTATTTTATTTTTTTGCATTTTGCATTTTGATTTAGTATATAAGTCGTCCTAATTAAATTGTGCCGTAAGATATGAACTAAAATTTGAAATTTACTTCCATGATTTTATTGGCTAAAACCAAACTGCAAGTGGATAAAAGGAGAATTTCAATGATGACAGAAAACGAATAACTATATCTTCTTGCCTAAAAATTGTGAACTTTGCAATTAAATACTTAACATGGTAATTTGTAATGACATTATATGATGATTTCCATACGGGTCAGCCGATTAACTCACTTGTTTAACTACTAATTAATTTGCTACTAATTAATTGATTAATTGCACATTATTAATATTTCCAAGTTAGTGTATTGATAATCCCGACCAGACTGGCTAACTAATTGGCTTACTAAATTAGCTGCTAATTAATCAATCATTATTAATATTTCCAGGTTAATATCGATGATCCCGACCATGATGCCTTTCCCTTATTCCAGCAAGCAGCCTATCAAGATATCGTTGTAGGACCAGGGCAGTGTTTATATATTCCACCCAAGCACTGGCATTTCGTTAAGAGTCTTTCCACTAGCTTCTCATTGAGCTTCTGGTCTTGAGTTTAATTGAGTTTTATTATTTCGAAGTAATTCTAATTAACTTTTGTTGGAACCAAAGTGTTCAATGTACCTTTTCAGTTCAGTCCTTATTTATTGTCCTTATATTTGCTTATTATTAGAAAAGAAAAGGCGGTCATTTATAGTGAATATTGATAGGAAGTCTTAGCGAATAATTGTTGTTTTTTATGGGATCAGAGTTTGGTACTACAAGGTTGATAATTTAATCAACTCATAGTAGAACCTATTAATAATTGAGCATTTTTTAATTCAATAGAACATATGATGTGATATGATCGAAATTATGCAATGGTTTTTAAACAACAGAAATACATATAAAAGCTTCATACGATAATAAAGAGATTGGTTGAGTCATATACTACTCTACAATTAATCATACACAAATATTGTTAGCAATACAAGCTATAAAAAGGTCATATCCCATAATTCAATACATCTTTTTATGTATTTATATCATGTCCATATTTTCTGGCGAGATTGAAGTATATAATCTTGATGCTTTACTAGAAGGCCAACTAGTCGATTCTGGTATTGCTTCCTTGGGTATCTACAATACTTAACTGTATATCCCCAGCCATATTTAGATTATAGTTGTCATGTATATAATACATCGCCTGGTAAGAAATTGAAAGCTTCTATAGCTCTTGATCATCAATTTAAGCTTGAGTGGGCATTATCGAATGCTTCAGTTGTAGATTACTAGATGATAACAACCTCCCAATAGAACTCATTATCCTCAATACTCTTATTTCTCATAATTATTGACACTGTTGGAGGTCTCCTCGATTTCAGTAAACTCATTGGAACACGTGGATGTCTCGGACTCTGAGTCTGTGTTCATAGATTCCTCTTTGGCTAACGAAGAAGTTTGCTGGGTGGGAAGGGTGAGGTATAGTAGTGGAGAAATATTTCTAGTAGGTTCTACTTTGGATATTGTTGATTGATACAAATCTGTCTGATGAGATGATGACTTTAGTCTTCCTCCCGTTTGTACAGGCTAAGTCCCACACGACTTTTATATAGCGACCAATAATCATTAGTCTTTACTTGAGAAAAACATTTTACTTATATCAGACATACCAGGAGTAAATGATGTTGATAGATTAAAGGAAGATAAAGTAGGAATAGTAAATAATAATATCATCTTCAAATTCTCTCATGCTTTCAATACCGACACAACATGCTAAAATCAGGTCATCACGTCCTTACAAAAAACATGCAATAAAGGGATGTCTAAGCCGATCAATTTATGACAGGGTTAAGGCAACAATTAGCGGGATCCAATACCAATTTGAATGCACTTGTTCAACAGTTTCATGCCAATTTAAATACACATATTGAGGCATTCTCCACCAGAAAACGCTAAATGCACAACTACACTTCAGAATAGTGCCTTTGGAGTTCTATTGGTTTGGTTTGAGTACAGCATCACCCCAGAGACCAGCCCTGGTGCTTGCTGCCTAAATGGTTATTTTTGAAACTAATAGTCATCTAGGCCATCTAGGCCATCTAGGCCACTTGTACTGACTTCAAACTGTGTGCTGGTTATGATTGGATTAAAACACATTTATTTATAAATGGTCTATTAATCTCGTATGTTCTTTAATGTTTTAGTTTATGTCCCTAAATTTTTAAAATTTACTGCTAGCCTTCTCTTTCCATTAGTTATGTGCTCACTTATTCCCTTTAGTTTTGAGACCTCTTTGGTTAATAATGCAGTATATAGCTTGTTACAAGATTGTTAACTCTGAATGAACACAGTTCAAATTGATTTCGTTATAACATTGTGTGAATCGGCTAATGAGCCATTCAGATAAGGAAAGAGTTATATGTTATAGGGATAAGATCCAACAATCCTAGTGGATCTCTGTTATCTCTCATAAATCATATTAGGCAATAAGAATATTTATGGTTGGTTCCATCTATGTTATTGAAGATACGGGTGCTAACTAAAACAAATAACACCCGCTAAAAAATGAAGTATAAAAGAAAACAAAAAAGAATAATTAAGGCCTGGCCGCTCACACATATGTGGCCCCAGGCATACCTGGAAATATAAGGAAACCCCGCATGCCTGTGTACATGTACTACGGAAATACGATTGCGTTTGTGACGCAAAAATTTACATTCAATATTATAATGTGTATGTATTATACAACATTCAATTGGCGGCCCCGAAGCCTGTGGACAAGTTACCAGGGCTGACAGAGATGATTATAGGGTTATGAGCCCAGTACGCTTCCACTGCGCCACTTTGCTACGTTCAGATTCTTTTATAACAATCGGACTGTCCATTCAGTTTAATCCCATGAAGCTATTAATAGACGGTTTAAGGTTTTTATATATTGGTATGTGCCCCAATACTCAGTGGTTCATGACCTTGCACAATTTGGGCGCTGGCTGGACATTGCGCATTAGTTCCACTCGGGTTAATAATTGAGACTCAACCAAATGTGTATTGAATATTTCTAAGGCTATCCTTATGTTTGATCTGATTGTCTGGGATTTTGTAGAAATGATAAAATATAGGGTAAATATAATATAACGTAAGTATAGTATAACATAAGCATAATATAACGTAAGCATAATATAAGGTAATCATTCTATAGAGTAAACACAATATAGGGTAGACATATTGTAGAGTAATCATACTTACTATAGGGTAAACATAATAGGGTAAACATATTGTAGAGTAATCATACTTACTATAGGGTAAACATAATAGGGTAAACATGTTGTAGAGTAATCATACTTACTATAGGGTAAACACAATATAGGGTAAACGTATTGTAGAGTAATCATACGATAGAGTAAACCTATTGTAGAGTAATCATGCTTACTATAGGGTACACATAATAAGGTAAACATGTTGTAGAGTAAGCATAATATAGGATAAACATATTGTAGAGTAATCATACTTACTATAGGGTAAACACAATATAGGGTAAACGTATTGTAGAGTAATCATACTTACTATAGGGTAAACGTATTGTAGAGTAATCATACTTACTATAGGGTAAACATGTTGTAGAGTAAGCATAATATAGGATAAACATATTGTAGAGTAATCATACTTACTATAGGGTAAACACAATATAGGGTAAACGTATTTTAGAGTAATCATACTATAGGGTAAACGTATTGTAGAGTAAGCAAACAATTGGGTAAACGTATTGTAGAGTAATCATAATATAGGATAAGCATATTGTAGAGTAACCATACTATAGGATAAACATGTAAAGTAAACATATTGTATAGTAATTATACTATAGGGTAAACCTATTGCAAATAAACATAATATAGGGTAAACATATTGTAGAGTAATCATACTAGAGGGTAAACATATTACAAGGTAAACATAATATAGCGCAAGCATAATGTAGGACAAACATAATATAGGATAAACATAACATAGGGTATAATAGAGGAGATAATATAAAGTAAACATAATATAAGATATAGAATAGAATAAAAATAGCATAGGATACACTATAGGGTATTGTAAAAGGCAAACATAAGATACAATACAGGGTGTAATATAAGGTAAAATGGATGGCAAATATAATATACCCTGTTTTTATCATAGCTGTTACCCTGACAATAACACACGTCAGGTGGCGGACTATAGTGTAAACAAAACTAGAAGCCCCGTATCAACCACACAGTGGTTCATTTATACTATTCCAAATACTTGATGTAGTGAGAAAGAATTTGGATCAAACTGTATACTTACTATAATATGGTATATAGAACTTAATCCCAACGTGAATCATTGCTGGGTAAATTAGATAGATAATATCTAATATTTGATTAATTTATGATAATACAAATAAATAAGGAATCATTGTAGCATATTACATATGTTCCAAAAATGTAAATTAGTAGTAAACCAATAATAATATTTCAGTCATAACATACACATGATCTGATGCCCAATGAGAGCGGGACAATAAAATGTAAAATATTTATGTTATATTTTATTGGCAGACTATACCTTAAAATGTCACATATTGTTCTGAGGCAACCCCCTATACCCTAAACTATATACCATATAC